>WNGS01151395.1:0-10555 GCA_020271785.1 Procambarus virginalis
AGAAACGTAAGAAAATTCACCTTCGCATAAGTGGTAAACGGTGGAAACAAGTTAAGTGAGAAGTGTGGAGGCCACCGTCAGTAGTTTCAAAGCGTTATATGACAAAGAGTGCTGGAAGACGGGACACCACGAGCGTAGCTCCTCATCCTGTAACTACACTTAGGTATTACACTTAGGTAATTACACACACACACACACACACCAATCACACACACCACGCAACACACACCACAGTTTTATGATCGAGCCCAGAGATTTTACAGGAAAGAGATGGTTGGTTGACTGCATCTATCTGGACCTAAAAAAGGCTTTCGACAGAGTTCCCCATAAGAGGTTGTTCTGGAACTGGAACATATTGGAGGGGTGACGGGTAAGCTACTAACATGGATGAAAAATTTCCTAACTGACAGAAAAATGAGGGCCGTAATCAGAGGCAAGGTATCGGATTGGAGGAATGTCACGAGTGGAGTACCACAGGGTTCAGTTCTTGCACCGGTAATGTTCATTGTCTACATAAACGATCTACCAGAGGGATTACAGAATTACATGAACATGTTTGCTGATGATGCTAAGTTAATAGGGAAGATAAGAAACCTAGATGATTGTCATGCCCTTCAAGAAGACCTGGACAAAATAAGTATTTGGAGCAACACTTGGCAAATGGAATTTAATGTGAATAAATGCCATGTTATGGAATGTGGAATTGGTGAACATAGACCCCACACAACCTATAAATTATGTGAGAAATCTTTAAAGAATTCTGATAAAGAAAGGGATCTAGGGGTGGTTTTAGATAGAAAACTGTCACCTGAGGACCACATCAAGAACATTGTGCGAGGAGCCTATGCTACACTTTCTAACCTAAGAATTGCTTTTAAATACATGGATGGAGAAATACTAAAGAAATTGTTCACGACTTTTATTAGACCAAAGCTGGAATATGCAGCGGTTGTATGGTGCCCTTATCTTAAGAAGCACATCAACAAACTGGAAAAGGTGCAACGACATGCCACTAAGTGGCTCCCAGGAATGAAGGACAAGAGCTATGAGGAGAGGTTAGAGGCATTAAATATGCAAAAACTAGAAGATAGAAGAAAAAGAGGCGATATGATCACTACGTACAAAATAGTAACAGGAATTGATAAAATCGACAGGGAAGATTTCCTGAGACCTGGAACTTCAAGAACAAGAGGTCATAGATTTAAACTAGCTAAACACAGATGCCGAAGAAACGTAAGAAAATTCACCTTCGCAAATAGAGTGGTAGACGGTTGGAACAAGTTAAGTGAGAAGGTGGTGGAGGCCAAAACCGTCAGTAGTTTCAAAGCGTTATATGACAAAGAGTGCTGGGAAGACGGGACACCACGAGCGTAGCTCTCATCCTGTAACTACACTTAGGTAATTACACTTAGGTAATTACACACACACTGAAGTCGGCGACTTCAACTTGAAATCCATAGACTGGGAAGCATATGAAGCTAAAACAGAAGATTTCTGGACCTGTAAATTTGTAGACCTCATCCTGGAAACATTCTTGTATCAACATGTTAACCCTTAAACCGCGCATATCATATATAAATGATATCAATGACAAAACCGAAATCGCGCACATCATTTATATATGATTTCGTGTCTAGCGCTATAATTTAAACACCCGCCTGGGATAGGGGCAGCTATAGTACAGCCACGACTGATAGTTGCCAGATCCCACCTAGAAAAAAAATCCAGCCCAACATTCTTGAGAGTGAGAACGTCAGTATTGCGCCAGCCACCAAGGCTGGCGCACGCAGCACGAGCTCACAGCACCGCCGTTCAGCTTGTGACCACAGCATCGCCTACAAATGCCAAAATATAAGTGATACTGCTATTATTTAGCAGTGATAGTATTACTGAAGCCCCTTGAATTTGATAAAACTGACCAGGATTCTGATAACAGCTTGATTGTGGAGATATTTAGCGCTGTGCTCGATGGAGGGAGGAGTACGGCTGTGGAGGGAGGATTGTGGCATTGTCTTCTGACTGTGTGTGGCCACCATTTATTGACTGCACTCACCATACCAGCTTAGTGGTTCGCTATGGTAAACACAAATGTAGATACTTACATATAACGTGTGTATAGTGTGAGATAACAGTGAGAGGAGTAGGTTGGGAGGCGCCATTTTGGTGAGAGGAGCGTCGTCTGCAGGAATTATCGTGTTGTTTACCTGTGACCACAAAGGGTCTTTGGGCACCATACCAGCTTATTTGTACAAGTATGGTGAATAAAACAGGTAGATACTTATATATAATGTGTGTATATAGCATAATAACACCACAACCAATATTGTTGGAGGAGAAATATTAGTGTGTGTGGCCTTGAGGGTGGCCGCTGATCAGCTGACTGTGGAGTAGCTACGTCTTTGTGCGTTTACTCACCATACAAGCTTAGATGTACAGTTATGGTGAACAAAACATGTAAATACGTATATATAACGTCTGTGTATAGTGAATAAATGCAAAAACAGTATTGTGGGAGGTAAATGAGGGTGAATGAGGTGGTGTTGAGGGAGGGCGTGGCAGTGAGTGGCTCGCTGGTGTGTGGCGGCCACTCCTCGTTGCTTTTTGACTCACAAGACCAACTTAGTAGTTCGTTATGGTGAACAAAACATGCAGATACTTATATATAACCTGTGTATATAGTGTAACAACAGCAAAACTATTTGTTTATTGTTTTATGAACATAATAATTGAATCACTTATATGCACACCATAATTTTGAGTACAGCGATGGTTCACACATTTTATAATATAAATATACCACAATTCACTGTATGGAATAATATTACTGCAAAAAAACTAGAAAAAATCAATCAGACATTGAAATAATTAGGAAATAATATATTTGTGGCAACTGCCGTCTGACAGCTCGGGCGGAGTACACCTCGTCTGGCGAAGGCTCTGCCAACGCCCCTTTTTTGCCACACTTCCCTACCCTACTGCGGCTAAAATATGCTACCTACATTTTTTTGTTATTTTTTTCCGTGATCAGGGAACAAAAATAAACAATTCTATAAGACGAAAGAATTTTTTGGATTTTTTTTTTTGTTGCGCCTGTGGGTGTGAATTCCATTTGGGCCCCTAGCGGTTTGAGGGTTAAACAAGCTACGAGGATGAGGGAAGGTGACGTTCCCTCCATGCTAGATTTGATATTTACCAGGAAGGAGGAAGAAATATTTGACATTC
This sequence comes from Procambarus virginalis, assembly GCA_020271785.1. Lineage (NCBI taxonomy): Eukaryota > Metazoa > Arthropoda > Malacostraca > Decapoda > Cambaridae > Procambarus > Procambarus virginalis. The sequence goes on from WNGS01151395.1 coordinate 3,223, forward strand.
AGTTCCTTCCTCCCTTGGGTAAAAGTGACCATGTCTTTTTGGGGATAAAGTATGCAATGCGTTATAATCTGGAAGAAAATATGATGGTCGATGCAATTGAAAAACCTGACTTTAGGAGAGGACATTATGGCAACCTTATAAAATTTTTTAGGGAGTATAATTGGACAGACTTGTTGCTAGGCAAGGAAGTGAATGAGATGTATGTCAAGTTTTGTGAAATATATGATAAAGGCACAAAAAATTTATACCAAAACAGAGAAGCAGAACTAGGAAACAGGATTGGTTCGACAGAAAGTGCGAGAGGGCCAGAGACCAAAAGACACAAAAATGGAATCAATACAGGAAGAGGCTAAACCCCCAATCATACCAGCGATACAAAGATGCGAGAAACAACTACACGGCAGTGAGGAGAGAGGCAGAAAGAAATTTTGAAAAAGGGATTGCAGACAAATGTAAAACAGAACCAGGTCTATTCTATAAATTCATAAACAACAAATTGCAGGTAAAGGATAATATTCAGAGGTTGAAAATGGGAAATAGATTCACGGAAAATGAAAAGGAAATGTGTGAAACATTAAACGAAAAGTTCCAAAGTGTGTTTGTACAAAATGAAATCTTCAGGGAACCAGATACAATAAGAATTCCAGAGAACAACATAGAGCACATAGAGGTGTCTAGAGACGAAGTGGAAAAAATGCTCAAAGAGCTAAATAAGAACAAAGCAGTTGGTCCAGATGGAGTTTCACCATGGGTTCTGAGAGAATGTGCACCTGAGCTCAGCATCCCTCTTCAACTGATCTTTCAGGCATCCCTGTTTACAGGAGTTGTAGCTGATGTGTGGAAAAAGGCTAACATAGTTCCAATTACAAGAGTGAAGCAGGGAAGCAAATGACAAGTGCCCCCAACATTAGACTAGATCTATAATGATCAGACTATAGTATGTAAACAATATATTAGGTAATAGTCAAAATTGGAAAAAATAATTAAAACTAAATGGGTAGCACACCTGGAGAGAAATGATATAATATCAGACAGACAGTATGGTTTTCGATCTGGTAGATCCTGTGTATCGAATTTACTCAGTTTTTATGATCGAGCAACAGAGATATTACAGGAAAGAGATGGTTGGGCTGACTGCATCTATCTGGACCTAAAAAAGGCTTTCGACAGAGTTCCACATAAGAGGTTGTTCTGGAAACTGGAAAATATTGGAGGAGTGACAGGTACGCTTCTAACATGGATGAAAAATTTCTGACTGATAGAAAAATGAGGGCTGTGATCAGAGGCAATGTATCGGACTGGAGAAATGTCACAAGTGGAGTACCACAGGGTTCAGTTCTTGCACCAGTGATGTTTATTGTCTACATAAATGATCTACCAGTTGGTATACAGAATTATATGAACATGTTTGCTGATGATGCTAAGATAATAGGAAGGATAAGAATTTAGATGATTGTCATGCCCTTCAAGAAGACCTGGATAAAATAAGTATATGGAGCACCACTTGGCAAATGGAATTTAATGTTAATAAATGTCATGTTATGGAATGTGGAATAGGAGAACATAGACCCCACACAACCTATATATTATGTGAGAAATCTTTAAAGAACTCTGATAAAGAAAGAGATCTAGGGGTGGTTCTAGATAGAAAACTATCACCTGAAGACCACATAAAGAATATTGTGCAAGGAGCCTATGCTATGCTTTCTAACTTCAGAATTGCTTTTAAATACATGGATGGGGATATACTAAAGAAATTGTTCATGACTTTTGTTAGGCCAAAGCTAGAATATGCAGCTGTTGTTTGGTGCCCATATCTTAAGAAGCACATCAACAAACTGGAAAAGGTGCAAAGACATGCTACTAAGTGGCTCCCAGAACTGAAGGGTAAGAGCTACGAGGAAAGGTTAGAAGCATTAAATATGCCAAAACTAGAAGACAGAAGAAAAAGAGGTGATATGATCACTACATACAAAATAGTAACAGGAATTGATAAAATCGACAGGAAAGATTTCCTGAGACCTGGAACTTCAAGAACAAGAGGTCATAGATATAAACTGGCTAAACACAGATGCCGAAGAAATATAAGAAAATTCACTTTCGCAAACAGAGTGGTAGACGGTTGGAACAAGTTGGGGGAGAAGGTGGTGGAGGCCAAGACCGTCAGTAGTTTCAAAGCGTTATATGACAAAGAGTGCTGGGAAGACGGGACACCACGAGCGTAGCTCTCATCCTGTAACTACACTTAGGTAATTACACTTAGGTAATTACACAAAAGGTGACACCCCTAGGATCAACACTTGCATCAGAGGAGCTCCAGCATATTTCAACAATCCTAAGTATTGTAGTACAGGTTGAGGATAGTGAGTGGTGTCCCAGAGATCATAAAGGTATAGTGCTTTTGAAAAATAGATGAGATAACAGGAATGTGCCAAGGGAAGTGAAAAATTGGGTGAGAAAAAGTTGCCCCTATAGTGTTTACAGTGCAGAGAAGAACATTCAAGATGGCCACTGACAAGAGGAAATACAAAACAGAGCTTGATTTTGTGGGATTCAATGAAGAAAGCATTGATATTAGCAGTCTACACAACAAGTTGGTAAAATTAGATACTATAGTGAACTCTCATGTAGAAATAATTAGTAAATTGAAAGAAAGTAATGATCATTTGAATAGCAAAGTTTTAGGTCTTGAGGGTTTAGTGAAAGACTTGCGCAAGGAAAAGAGTCAATTGGAAACAAATTGCAAAGCCATGGAAGAAGAAAATATACTCTTAAAAATAGCTTTGGAAGAAGTTAGAGCAAATTTAAACATAAATGATTACAATAGGCTAGGCAAGGAAATTCAAGAGGAGAAACAGCTTTTGTCAGCACAGATGGAGGAAGTTACACAGGGAATAGAACAGTGCAAGAAAGATATGCAACTCACTATGCACAAGTGGCCAAGGAGAAGGAAAAATTGAAGCAGCAGTAAAGGAAGCCAAACACTGCAGCAACCAAGATAAAACAAACATTAGGCTGGAAGTGAGAAAGGAATTGGCATCTAACCCGAGGTTGGTGCAAAACACAGTTGATCGGAGTAAGTCCCTGATATTTTTGGCTGCAAAGAAAAGGAGATAACATCTAGGTCAGAAAGAGCTGTAGAAGAAGCAAAAGTAGTAGATAAAATTGTTGGCCTCGTGGAAGGTCTTACAACCATAGAGAATGTGTGCGACTACAGGAGAATAGGCAGATATGTAAAAGGGAAAGATCGACCTTTGAGGATCACCCTAAACGGTGCCAAGCAGATGGAAGAAGTACTAAGGAATGCTAGAAAGTTACAAAGTGATGAGGATGGGAAAATGTGGTCGTTAAGACGAGATCTTTCAAGAGAAGACAGAGAGAAGCTGAAACTGAACCTCGCTGAGGCAAAACGTTTAAATGAGAGCAGGAATGAAGAAGAAATCAATTCTTTTTTCTACAAAGTGTTAGGGGTAGGCAGACCAGTAAAGTGGTACATAAAGGCAAACCAACAAAATCAATAGAGAGAGGGGAGTGAAGAATAAGGAGAGGGGGAACAAGTTCCTGAAGATTGCATACACCAACATAGATGGAGTAAGATCGAAGATATTGGAGTTAAGTGATGTAATACAGATGCAGACACCAGACATTGTTGCACTCACGGAGACAAAACTTGAAGATGATATTTTAAATGAGGTCATATTCCCAAGGGGCTACTCAATTTGGAGAAGGGACAGAAAAATTAGGAAAGGCGGTGGCGTTGCTGTGCTGGTGAAAGAACACATAAAGGTGAAGGAAATAATGACTGCCAATCCACAAGAGGTTGACATAATAGCACTAGAGATCTGCCATGAAGATGATAAACTAATGGTCATAAATGCATATAGTCCACCACCAAGCAGCACATGGTCAAAGGAGGAGCTAGATAGTAAACGAGAAGGTCTTATAACAATAATGAGAGAGATTATAGCGAGAGCGGATAACGATAGGTCACGACTGTTGATAGTTGGTGACTTCAACTTGAAATCCATAGACTGGGAAGCATATGAAGCTAAAACAGAAGATTTTTGGACCTGTAAATTTGTAGACCTCATCCTGGAAACATTCTTGTATCAACATGTTAAACAAGCTACGAGGATGAGGGAAGGGGACGTTCCCTCCATGCTAGATTTGATATTTACCAGGAAGGAGGAAGAAGTATTTGACATTCAGTACCTTCCTCCCTTGGGTAAAAGTGACCATGTCTTTTTGGGAATAAAGTATGCAATGCGTTATAATCTGGAAGAAAATAAGGAGGATGAAGCAGTTGAAAAACCTGACTTCAAGAGAGGACATTATGGCAACCTTAGAAATTTTTTTAGTGAGTATAATTGGACAGACTTGTTGCTAGGCAAGGAAGTGAATGAGATGTATGTCAAGTTTTGTGAAATATATGATAAAGGCACAAACAAATTTATACCAAAACAGAGATGCAGAACTAGGAAACAGGATTGGTTCAATAGGAATTGCGAGAGGGCCAGAGACCAAAAGACACAAAAAACCAGCGTTGAATGTAATGAAACGCCATTTTCTGGGTGAGCCCCGGAGGCTCCCTGGAGCTTATCGGGCTAATGTATGTTATGTTAGACCGGGACACTAGCTATGGAGTTCAGACCTACCAGGGACCAGCGCCAGAACCTGGCCCCTTCAGAGAGGTTTCAGGGAGCAATGGCCCTGGAAAACCCCATATAGTTGGGGGTTTTCCTTATCTGCCATCGACCGGGGTTAGGCACCCAGAAAGGTAGGCGTAACAAAACAAACCCCACATGGTAGAAAACTACAACAAACCGAACAGAAAGGTAGAAAAACTCCCTACAATCACAAGGAAAACAATCAAACAATCACTTTACTGCCGCGCCGGTTGTCCGCGCAGCCCTCCCCTCCCCGGGAGGGGGAGGGGGGGGCCCCGGACCTCACCGCGCCGGCTGCCTTCAGTTCGGAAACTAGGCTTCAACCAACGCGAAAAATCCGCCGACCGGACGGGAGGGAGGGTAGCCAGGGAGCCTCCGGGGCTCACCCAGAAAATGGCGTTTCATTACATTCAACGCTGGTTTTCTGTGGGGAGCCCCTACGGCTCCCTGGAGCTAATTACCCAAAGAGAAGGAAAAAGGGGACTTACCCGGGAGGCGGCGGCCACAACTCCTCAACGCGAAGTCGAGACAACGGGCTGCAACCTGCGACCCAAAGCAACACAAGAACGCCGAGGAGCAGGGACGTTCACCAAATAACGGGCGGCCAGGACCCTGTTCGATTTCCAAAAACCACGCGCCCGAATATTTGCCCAAGACATATTACCAAACACAGCAGCCAAAGCCGCAAACTTCCTAACGTCATGGGCGCGAGGATAGACCGCAGGCTGGCTAGATTTAATAACCCTGCGGACAACCTGGGAGACCCGAGCCCTGGAACAGGGAACGAGGGAAACTGGATCAACCCAAAGCGCATCCCCAGCCACACCGGCCGAAGCGCGCAAGTAACGGCGAAGCGCCGCAACAGGACACAACACATGATGCACCCCCGGCCGAACCAACCAAGCATCAATGACCCATGGACCCCTCCGGAAAGCAGCCGTCTCGTTCTTCGCCAGAAAAGAAGGAGAAGGCTGTAAACGGACAAACTTACCCCCAGGACCGAAAGAGCAGAAACCCCTGCGCCGGAGGAGGGCATGAAGCTCCCCTACCCGGCCCCCAGAGGCCAAAGCCAACAAAAACAAAGCCTTGGAAAAACAATCAGGAACCGAAGGGGCCACCACAAAACGAGAGGAGGAAAGATAGGAGAGCACCCGGTCCAAGGACCAGGACGGCTCAGGAGGCGCATGAGCAGGCCGGAGGTGAAACATAGCACGAGAAAGCTTACGAAAAGGGGCGGAAGTGACATCCACCCCAAAAGCAAGCGTGAGCGGCTCCGCCAGCGCCGCACGATACGAGGCGACAGTATTAGGCATCAAATGACGGTCCTGAAAAAGCCAAGAAAGAAAGGACAAAACAACCCGATCCGAAAGAAAAGACAACCTACGAAGAGCCAGAAAGTGGCGAAAAGAACGCCAGGAAACTTCATACTGCCGCCTAGACGAAGCTCTCAGGTGGGACACCATCAATGAAGCCACCTGATCACCATAGAAATGGTGATACACCCGCGTCAAAAAGACCAGACGCGAAGAGCAGAGGAGAAGAGCGAACCAGCCCTGTACCGGACCGGACCGACCTGCTGAAAGAGGCGGAGCCGCGGGAAACGTCCCGGGTTCGGGCACCGAGCGAGGAGCACAGGAAACCAAGGCTGGGCTGGCCACCAAGGGGCCACAAGGACTACCCTCCCTGAGAAAGTCTCCAATTGCACCAGAACTCGAAGCACAGCTGGACCGGAGGAAAGAGTACAGGTAACCCCACCTCGACCAGTCCTGCTGAAAGGCATCCACCGCGAACGCCTCGCAGTCGGGGAAGGGAGTCACATAAATCGGGAGACGCCGAGACCACGCCGACGCGAAGAGGTCCACATCTGGGAGACCGTACGTCTGGCAGATCCAACGAAACGAGTCGTCGTCGACCGTCCACTCCGTGGAAAGGGGAATGAAGCGAGGACACAGACCATCCTCGCCAGAACGTGGACATCCCGGAGGAACGAACGGAGAGCACAAGAGCCCCGAGAATCCAGCGAGCCGAGCCACTCGAAGGGACCAACCCCACAGAGCGCAAGGACCGAAGAGAACCTCCGCGGTTCAGGCATGAACCACCGGAGACAGTCCGAATGGAGGCCCGAATGGCGAACCTTGAGCGACCCGAATCCTCCGAAGGGCGAGCCAGACAGCGCGAAACTCCGAACGTGCTGTGAGCCCGACGGGAATGACGGAACCCACCGACCTGGCCTGCCTGGTGAGCACTGGTCACAAAACCCCAGCCGAGGGACGACGCGTCCGTGAACACATCGAGCGAGGGTCGGGGAGGCGCCAAGGCACCGAACCCGAAAACCCGAAGAGGAAGCCGGTGACGCAGCAACCGGCGTAAGAACCACGGAGGACGAAACCAACGATCGCGGGAGAGCGGGAAAGGGACGTCCCGAAGGAACCAAAACGACGCCGAAGCCAAACCCCGACCCGGCGGGTAGACTAGCATGGCGAAGTTGAGACTCCGACACAATGCCGAGCGAGAACCGCCGAGGACCGGCTACCCCTTCAGAAACAAGCAGACGGCGGTCCTGCAGCCGCGCAGCGCCCCAGGAGGAGAGAGACAGGAAGCAGTCCGAGAATCCCAAAGAAGGACCCAGCCAGGTCCGAACCGGGAAGGAACCAGATGGGACTTCC
>WNGS01151418.1:0-19945 GCA_020271785.1 Procambarus virginalis
CAGCCAAAGTAAGTACACAATTTCGAAATAATGTTACTATACCCATATACGGGAGGGTTTTTGACACTTTCAGAACAAAAAATAATTTTTTCCAGAGAATTTCTTTCTTGCGCACTGGAGGGTCATATTTATAGGCCGCGCAGTTAAAGGGTTAACTCTGTTGGTAGTCCTCCCCGTTTGGCCCTGTGAGTGAACACATCCCGGGGGGTTCAGCTTTAGAAGTTTGTTTGGTAGACTTGGGTGCTGGTTCGCAGTACCCTGCCTGGTCTTCCCTTAGTGTGTCACCAAGGTTAAGGGCCCTGGGAAACCCCACGGGGGCTACGTGGTCCGATGGATGTGACCCCTGAGTCTCCCCTCGCGACTTGCGAGTTTGAAGGTTGCTCTGTCCCCTTGTCTCAGAGTGACACTCGCCGGTTTTGCCCACGCAATGCTGCCTGATGGGTCAGTGATTGTTTTGACCCGGAGTTGTGCGATGTGTGTTGTCTGTACGTACTCCAGTTCACCCATGCCTCTGATGCTGATAAGCGGGTGCAGGCAGCTATGGCGTTGCATTTATATATATATAATATATATATATATATATATATATATATATATATATATATATATATATATATATATATATATATATATATATATATATATATATATATATATATATATATATATATATATATATATATATATATATATTATATATATATATTATATATATATATATATATATATATATATATATATATATATATATATATATATATATATATATATATATATATATATTGGTGTATACTGGCAGCAGGTTTTCTTTTACACATGTCTCATTGAATATGACCGCATATTCTGTATTTACTATCTTCTGATTTAGGGCTTCTATCCCTCTAACTATTTTCTTAGCATCAGGGCTTAGCTGAAACAGGAGTTCTCCAAAACTCATTTTCGTAATTTCTGGGTGAAGAAAAGATGTGGATTACTATAGAATGTATTACACTTATTTAAACAATTTGCACGACGTTTCGAACCTCCATGGTTCATTCTCAAGTGAGGAAATGTTACAATGTGGTTTGATTATATACCCGCACTGGGTCAGGTGATAAAACAATAAAGGTGAAAACATAGGGGATACATAGGGGATAAATGGGGTGAAACATATGAACATAAGAATAGAGGTAACCGCAGAAGGCCTATTGGCCCATACGAGGCAGCTGGCATCTACATACAAAGATTAATCCAGTGTAATTGGCCTGTTATGTATACGCGGTGGACCCGTATGTGTATGAACAAACTATGAGCACTGAGGCAAACAATGAGTTCCGAATCAAATTTTTCGAATAAATTGAGTACGAGTACCGAAAAATACGAGTACAAGGGCATACGAGTACCGGGTTCCACTGTGTGTGTGTGTGTGTGTGTGTGTGTGTGTGTGTATATATATATAATATATATATATATATATATATATATATATATATATATATATATATATATATATATATATATATATGCGAGCAAGCCTGAATGGTCCCCAGGACTATAGGCTCCAGGACTATATAACTAAGGTTCAAGTCCCCAGGATTTGAACCTTAGTTTTATATATATAAAACTAAGTATGTGTATGAACATACACATATGAACATACAATGGTATATATATATATATATATATATATATATATATATATATATATATATATATATATATATATATATATATATAATAGTATGATTTCTTAATAGTATGTATGATATACTGTAATAGATTTCTTAGTATGTTTTGGTTGCAATCTTCCTTTTAAACATAGAGTGGAACCTCTATTAACGAGTTTAATCCGTTCTGGCACCGAGCTCGTTATCTGGAAAACTCGTCTTAACAAACAAATTTCCCCATTTAAAATAAAGGAAATAAATTTAATCCGTTCCACTCCCAAAAACATCCATACTTGTATGACATTTTTTTATGTAAATATAATACTGCACCTGTAATTATAAATGTTTTGTTATACTGTTTTAATGTTTACCTTATGAAGAGTAGTTGCTGGCTTGAGGGAGACAATGGGGAGGTGGGAAGGAGGAGAGGGCTTATGGTGTGGAAGGAGAATCCACCTCTGAGTCAGGCGAACTCTCTTTTCTTGGGAATTTCACCCAAATTTCATTTCAAATGTCACACAAGGATGCGTTAGACCAGCACCAAATAAATAACTACGTCGATTACACTCGTCGTGTCAACAATACAATGGTCTTACCATGAAGATACAACACAATGCCATTCTCCCAAATAGGCTATGTGGCTATTAGAGAAAACAGAAATTTCATGACAAATTTGTTTATACTATCCCCAAGTCGATCGGATAAGAATTGGATTTTATAGAAATATTTGCTCAAATGACGCTTGAGCGTGGTGTTTAGGTGCATTCAAGAGAAAAAAGTGTGTCACGTTCAAGCGACATATACCTGCGAAAGTGATAACACTTTCACAAAATTTTATCACAAAGTGATAAATTAATTAAACATTTTCACACACTGGGTTGTCACTGCATTATCAGAGCAGCTTTTCCAAGAATGCGTTCACCTTTTCAAACATTCCCAACACTTCCCTGATCTCAGTGGAAGAGGCAGCATCCTCCCTTACCTCCTCATTCCCTTACTGATGGTGTAAATTGTTGATGAGGACCTGCCATACTCCCTTGTGAGACCAGTCACACAGACACCACACTCATGCTTTGCTATAATTTCCTTCTTCAAATCCACAGTAATTGTGTCTTTCTTCCTCTTGACAACACTATCTTTAGCAAGCAGCTTCTTTGGCGACATCGTGCGTTACAAATTGTAGTCACAAAACCACTAAAAACCCAAAGAAAAGCGCAAATAAATCCAGAGGGATGCTTGTCGTGTGCGATACAACAACAACACTGGTGTCGGAGGCGTCCGAGAATTTGCGAGAACCCGTGAGACGCTAGGAAGCACCATGTGGTTTTGCTCGTTAATAGAGGCGAGCTTGTCAATAGAATCAAATTTGCTGCGAGTGGCTTACTCGTTACTGGAAATGCTCATTAATAGAGCCGCTCGTTAATCGAGGTTCCACTGTATTTACAGGGGTGCCTCAGTTTACGAATTTAATCCGTTCCTGGAGACGGTTCGTAACCCGAAAATTCGTAAACCGAAGCGAATTTCCCCATAAGAAATAATGGGAAATGAATTAACTCGTTCTTGACTCCCCTCAAAATTAACTTAAAAGTAAATTTTAAACCTAATTCACCCAAATCTTCACTACAAAAGTATGTACAAGGATTACCTTTACTGATGACTCCTGTTAGCGTATGGAAGACAGTGAGGAGAGGGGGAGGAGGAGAGGTGTTACTGCTTGGAAGGAAAGTCCCTTTCCATTATAACATCAGGCAGTGATGACTTCTCTGGGGTACACACACTGGCACATTTTGCCTGCATACCACTAGGACCTGCTTCTGGCTCACTGCATGATTTTCTCATTGCTTTTCTTGATTGTTTTTTCCTTCTTTGTAACACTTGTCTGTAGTGAGACATCACATTGCCATTAATAAGATCAATGCAGCGGCCTGCTAAAGCTTTATCTGGGTGATTGTTGTTCAGCGAAACTTTGTAGTTCTTCTCATACTGCACATATTTTCTTAATGAGGAGGGGGACATCCTCTACTGCCTTCTCCTCTTTCCCTGAAGATTTGCTATACTGCCTAGCTAGTTCAACAACACGTATACCATTTTCATGTTTAAGAATAGTCTCTTGTTTTTCCTCTATGGTCATTTTCACATGTGTTTTTTTGCCTTGAACCTTACCACTGGCTTTCTTGGGACCAATGGCGAGATATATAATAACAACTTTTATGTTCAAATAGCCAAAAATCTTTAAAAAACTGTAAATCCTTGCAAAGAATTCCAACGGGATAGTCACTAGGCGGTAGGCACTGGGAAACTGAGACGCGATCGCTGTGTCACCTCATGCTAGGTCGGCCATATCAACAAACTCGTATCCCAAGGTAAAGTTCGTAACCCGATTCAAATTTTACGAAGAAATCGGGCTCGTAACCTGAAAAGTTCGTAGATACTGTAGGAGCATTCATGAACCGAGCTACCACTTTAATTGAAAAAGATAGTATGTTTTAGATTTATGATTCTGGCACGAATCTTCTTGATATTCCTTATGATTTTCTTCTCTGAAGCAGGAAGAATAAAAATTAACTCTTCAAAGTTCATTTTACGTATTATTTGGGTCTGTCGCCTAGTGATGCTAGACATCACTAGTGTCTAGCATCACTAGCATGTCTAGCATCACTAGTGTCTTGCATGGTAGGCCAAGAACGACGTTCTGGCTACTAGCTACAACATTATATATATATNTAATTTGAATTAAAACTAACGTAGATGTATGACTGAACCTAACCTACCTACCTAACCTAACCTAATTGTGACGATTATTAAATTTCTTTTGGATATTTTCCATTCGATGCAAGTACTGTATCTTCTACCATCTGGAGGGTGAAGAAACACGATCACTTAACCCCTTGGGCAGCACTTGTGATAATAGCCTGCAACATTGCCAGGCACAAGAAGAAAAATTGTAACTTTTTTTGTAAGATTGTTAAAATGTGTTTGCTGATCAAATAAAAAAAAATCATGTGTGACATTTGGCCGCAATAGGGAGATGAAGTCTGGCAAAATTGAGGTGCTTAGAAAGTAAGTGTCCCGCACTGGTCTCTTCCACCCGCGCTGTCAGGCGGGAGTTGCCACAAAGATAATATTACCTAATTATTTCAATGGCTCTGATTTTTTCTTTTTTTCCTCTTTTTGCAATATTATTAATTAATAGTGTGTACAGTAGTGTGATATATTTATTAATAAAATGTGTGAATCATTGTTATACTCAAAAGTGTGGTGTACATATTAGTGATTCAATTAATTTATTCATAAGACAGTGAACAAATAGTTTTGCTGTTATTAAACTATATACGCACGTGATATATTTAAGTGTCTGCATGTTTTGTTCACCATAGTGAACTACTAACTTGGTATGGTGAGTCCATACAACAAGAGTGGGCTGCCACACCCAGCCAGCAGATGCTATCTCCCTTCCTCCTTCAACACCTTAGTTGCCAACATTCCTCCTTCCACAATACTGTTTGCAGTGTTATTACACTATACACACACCACACATTACATATAAGTATCTATATGTTTTATTCACCATAACTGCATAACTAAGCTAGTATGGTGTCCAAACAGCATAGTGGCCACCATACACTGCATGACAAGTTACACAGCAGCCAGCAGACAACACTATCTCCCTCCCTCACCAAAATGGCTCCGTCCAACATACTCTTTTTGCTGTTAATACACTATATACACACACATTATATATAAGTATCTACATTTGTGTTCACCATAGTGAACCACTAAGCTGATATGGCGTGTCCAGAGAATAACAGGTTGTAACAAAGAGTCAGCTGATGATGCCACCTCTCCCTCCCTCCCTCACCAAGATTACTCCTCCCACCATACTTCGCGCATCGCTAATTCTCAACACAATCCTGCTATTATCAGAATCCTGGTCATTAAATCTTGTAAATGAATAATTTTCCTCAAGTTTATTTTGTAAAGGAACATGAGAAGTTGTTTGAAGATTCTTAGATGGACAGAACAATGCCAGTGTGCTGTGGCTAGTGCTGTGAACATCTTGAACAGCATTGTGTTCACTGATATCTGAACGTCGTACACAGTCTTTATCACAATCAGGCTCTTTTGTAATACTGTCATGGCTAAATAATACCAGTTACATATATATTTTGACTTTTTAGGCAATGCTGTGGTCACAAGCTGAAATTGAGTTCGAGTAACAAAAAATACAAAACTGCGGTTCAACTGTACAGTACTTATTTTGTCATCACTTGTCACTTATTTTGTTATTTAAGTAATCTTTAAGAGCAAGACAGTCTAAGTATCTTATCTTCCTTAGTAGCTTAGCATTATAAAAACAAACATACAGTTCAGTTTTCCTTCAGGTAGCCTGCTTATATATATAGTGAACATTATTGGTGCAGGAACTGAATCCTGTGATATTGCACTAGTAGAACTTTCCAGTCTGATTCATTGCATCTGATTACTGCCCTCAATATTTCTTTTCATGCATATTAGCAGTCTGCATGTCACCACCTCTAGCATGTTCCAATTTCCAGAGCAACCTCTAGTGTGGTACTCTTGTTAGATGCCTTTTTGTTTTAGTTCTAGATGAACACTGTCAATCCATCCATTTCATTCCTGTGGTTCTATGATGAAAACGAAGTAGATTTGTTGCATAGGATCTTCTTGTTGAAAAGCCATACTGTCTGTTATTGTATCATTTCTTTCTCTATTCTAACCACTTGGATTTAAATTTTTTTATGTTGTTTTGACTTCTTTGCTTGTTAGTGATATAGGTCTGTAATTTAGAGGGTCTTCTCTGCTGTCATTTTTGTAGATTTGATCTATGTTTCCCCTTTTCCTTGTATCTGGTAAGACTCTTATGCATAAAGATGTCTGAAATATAATTTATTAAAGTGGAATGCTCATCTCAGGTGCATATTCTCTCAGAAGCCAAGATGAAACACTATTTGAGCCAAATGTTTTTGCTTTTTCCTAGCTCCTTGAGTAATTTTATCCATTGTGTTGATACTCCTTGTAAGTACAGTGCAACCTCGATTTGGTGAACTATATGGGATCAACCCTAATTTGTTGGAGTGAAAAATTCATTGTAACCAGAGATGCCTTCAGGAGGCATTTATTTAATGCATTTTTATAGTAATGTAAATCAAGAATAATTTGTTGCTATATACAGTACCATTAAACTGTACAATAATGAGTCATACTGTATTTTTATATAACTTAGAAAAGGTATACTGTATACAGTATTTTGTTTGAATCCTCTTGAGGTGCCATTTGTAATTATAAATACCTCATGTGTGACGATTACAAAGGATGTGTCAGTAACTGTAAACAAACATTGCTATCCTCACCATGCTGGATATCTGGATACCAACCTGAGTGAGGGAGAGAGAGAGGCATTAAGGGAGGCAGAGAGGCATTGAGGGACAGAAGGCTGTGATGGAGGGAGGGGGAGACAATGATGGAGGAATGGGAAGCAATGATGGAGGTGGGGAGGGAGAGAGAGGGAGGTGGTTAGGGAGAGAGGCAGCGACAGAGGGAGGGAGGGAGGCAGTGAAGGAGAGGGGCATAGAGAAAGTGAGGGAAAGAGGCAGTGAGTGAGGGAGGGGGAGGGAGTGAAGGGAGGGATAAAGGCAGTGAGGGAGAGAGGGAGGCGGTGAGGGAGAGTAGCGGTGACGGAGAGTGGCGGTGAGGAAGGGAGGCAGTGAGGAAGAGAGGCAGTGATGGAGGGAGGGTGTGAGTGATTGCTAATCAAGCACCAGGCTGCTAAACCCTCCCACCCATATTAATTAAACATTTTAATCTTAGCTTTACAATATTTATGCCAGATATGTTAATTTTCGTGTTAAGTGTACAGTATTACTATACTGTACATTATTAATTATAAGCAATGCTAAGTGGGCCAACCAGAGGCTTAGGGTCCCATTCAGGATTATCCCTGCAAAAAAAAAAAAATTGGGTGCAAAAATATAAAATATCACCAATTGCTCATTTGGTGTTGTTATTATTTCAGAATAGCATATGATCTTCATTTTCATAGATTTAGAATACTGTATAGGTTTTCAGTTTACTGTAAAAAAAAATTGTCAAGTAGCAATTGAAATATGCACCAAATTTAGAAGAAAAAAATTTAGAACTCCAAATGTTTAGGGTTTATGAAAAATCCATTCTAATAACAGACAGCTGTTCATACTATATGTAAAATTGGTGAGAATCAGTCAGAAACTGATTTTTTTTTAGTTGACTCAAAGTTGAAGCTCTAGTTTTATAGATAATTGAAGTTGAAGTTATCGACAATGAATTAGGTACTGCAGTTATAATTCATTTATTTAGTTTTATGTTTTATTAAATATTGTTTGGCATTCATACTTTTTGACCTGGAAAAGGCTTACGACACTACCTGGCGGTATCATATTCTGTCCCAGCTCCATTCTTTTGGCCTTTGTGGGAATCTCCCTCTCTTCCTCCAAAGTTTCCTCTCTCGTCGTTCCTTTCGAGTGAGGCTTGGTGGCACTCTGCCCCTTTTTGCCAATATGAGGGTGTTCCCCAAGGTAATGTTCTGAGCACTATTCTTTTTCTTGTTGCTCTCAATGGACTTCTTTCCTCCCTTCCCTCTGGCATCTTTTCCGCTCTCTATGTAGACGATTTCACCCATTGCTGTCGGGGTGATGATTCGCCTCTCCTTCAATGGCAGCTTCAACTTGGGATTGATGCCGTGTTGTCTTGGGCCACCGATCATGGCTTCAAGTTCTCTGCGTCTAAGATTTGTGCTATGACTTTTACTCGGAAGCGTGTCATTCTTCGTCCCTCTTTGTCACTTTATGGACATTCCCCTTGTGTACAAGGATTCCGCTAAGCTTCTGGGGTTAATCTTTGACACTCGTTTGTCTTGGTCAGCCCATATCTTTTACCTCTGCACTGAATGCTCTAAGGCCCTTTCCCTCTTTAAGGTTTTATCCCATACTTCTTGGGGGGCGGATAGGCATACGCTTCTTTCTTTACATTCCTCACTCGTCCTGTCTAAACTCGATTATGGTTGCCCTGCTTACTCGTCCGCTTCTCCTACTCTTCACCGTATTGATGCTTTGCACCATGCTGGGTTGCGCCTCAGCTCTGGTGCCTTTCGTTCGACTCCCGCCCTCAGCTTGTATGTTGACACTGGATTCCTATCTCTCCAGGACCACCGTGATCGCTACTGTCTTTGCAATCTGGTGCGGTCCTTGCAATATTCTTTCTCTCGCCTCTGTCGTGCTTTGACTTTTACCCCTCCTGTTGTTCCTGTTCCTTTTCACCACCTCCCTCTTTCTGTCTGGCTATCTCGCTTACAGGACTCTATTTCGATTTGTCTTTCTCATATTTCTCCTCGTACTGTTCCTTCCTTGCCTCTGTGGAGGGTCCCCCTTCCGAAGTTTTGTACATCCTTGACCCGCATTACAAAAGCTTTTATTCCTCCTATGGTTCTGAAACTCCTTTTTCTTGAGCACTTTTCTTCACACACTCCTGCTCCGTTTCCATCTTCACCTATGGGTCTAAGTCTGCGGACGGTGTGGGCTACTCTGTTGATTTTCCTGACATCACTTACATGTGTCGCCTCCCTTCGGAGACTAGCATCTTCACAGCGGAACTTTATGCTAGTCTCTATGCTCTCCGTCTCGTGCTTTCTCGTTGTCAATCCTCCTTTGTGATTATCGACTCTTGTAGTGCCCTCATGGCTCTCAGGTCCTTCAAACCTGTTCATCCGGTAGCCGTCGAGATTCAACATTGCCTGTTTCTTATCTTTAGTAAATTTAAATCCGTAGAGTTTTGCTGGGCTCCCAGCCATGTTGGTGTTTCTTTAAATGAGCGTGCGGATGCTGCCACGAGGCTGTCCGCTCTTGTCCCGTTTCCCGTAAAGGTATTCCTTTTTCCGACTTTTATCCGGTTATTCATTCCTCCATCCTTGCACGTTTGCAGGGTTTTTGGTCTTCTGTTGTTGGTAACAAACTGCGTACTCTTAAGCGCTGTGTGTCCCCGTGGCTTTCCTCCTGCGACCGTAACTGGCAGTGGGAAACGGCTCTAACTCTGTTGCGTCTTCCCCATACTCGCTTAACTCACGGTCACTTTTTTTTTAGATTTTTTTTTGTTTTTTTGAGATATATACAAGAGTTGTTACATTCTTGTAGAGCCACTAGTACGCGTAGCGTTTCGGGCAGGTCCCTGGAATACGATCCCCTGCCGCGAAGAATCGTTTTTTCATCCAAGTACACATTTTACTGTTGCGTTAAACAGAGGATACAGTTAAGGAATTGCGCCCAGTAAATCCTCCCCGGCCAGGATACGAACCCATGACATAGCGCTCGCGGAACGCCAGGCGAGTGTCTTACCACTACACCACGGAGACTGCACTTAATGAAGCGCCGCCCAGCTCCTTATTGCCCAAATTGCATTGTCCCTCTTACCGTCGTGCATATCCTTGTTGAATGTCCTGACTTACAGGACGAGCGTGTGTCTTGCTTTCCGACCATCCCTCGTGGTTACTTGTCCCTCGATAGAATTCTTGGTAAATCGGAGTTCACTTTATGCGTTTCTGTTCTATTTGCATCATGTGTGATATTTAGCGCCCTCTGATTATTCCGCACATTTCATGGTGCTACATAGCCTTCCCAGTTTGGTGCCTTCTTTTGATAATTACTTACTTGGCATTCGTATTCGAATATGGGAAAGTTGTAGGTTAATATGTGTTGGAATGAAGTCAAGAAACAATAACCCCCCAAAAAAACAAAATATAGGGATAATCATAATGATTTCGGGGATAAAGATGTTTACTTTATATAAGTGATAAAGGCCTAATCTGGTCTCTAATCATCAAAACAACCTAAAGAGACAAAGAAAATAGTGTGAAATCTGTAAAAAAATCAGCCAAAAAAAGTTCCCAAGTTCTGTCAGTTGTGACTGATTTAGTTGTTTACCAATTTCATTCTATCTTCACATAGTTAGGGTATGCACTCTCCAGGATGTAGAGGTTAAAACAAAATCAGATAATGAACAAAGGAGACAAGAAAAAAAATCCCCTCCCCCCCAAAAAAAAGAATGACATTGGTGAAAGTAACAGACATTAACAGTGGGCAATGTATTTTTCTGGGGGGAGCCATGTCGGCTCCCCAGAGCTATCCAGGCTGAGTGGATATGTATATCTTTCTGGCATCAGTCAATGCATGGAGTTCTTGCCTACTGGGGACCACGAGCCAGAACCTGCGCCCCCCTCTAGAGAGGCACGAGGAGCTATGGCCTATAGAGACCCCCCTGTGGTTGGGAGAATTCTGTGTCTGCCATCGACCGGGACAGGCAACCAGAAAGGTAGGCGCCCCAAAACAAACCCCTATTTTGGAAAAACTATTGTGACCGAAAGCCGAACAGGTGGACAGAACTCCCCAAACGAAAATTAGCAAACTAGCATGACGTCATCATGTCGTCACGCAACCCCCTCATCCGCCGGCGACCCAACCTACAGTTCTTAGGCTGATGGTACTCTGGTGCGGTTGTGCCTCTTGCTCCAGTTTTTCATTACAGTTCTGTGCCTTGTGGTGTAGGCTGTTTCTTAAGGTGGTGCATGAGATGGGAGTGAGATTCCACGGATTCCAGGGGAGCCGGTCGGCCGAGCGGACAGCACGCTGGACTTGTGATCCTGTGATCCCGGGGTCAATCCCGGGCGCCGGTGAGAAACAATGGGCAGAGTTTCTTTCACCCTATGCCCCTGTTACCTAGCAGTAAAATAGGTACCTGGGTGTTAGTCAGCTGTCACGGGCTGCTTCCTGGGGGTGGAGGCCTGGTCGAGGACCAGGCCGTGGGGACAAAGCCCCGAAATCATCTCAAGATAAGCTCAAGATAAACTGGAGCTGCATGCGCCTTGGGTCACCTTCCCTAGGTGCCCTGTATGTTCTGCCCTTGGGGCTTGGGGCCTCCTTCCACAAGTCATCTCGGAATCTACCTCCGCTGTGCCGATTACTGCTCGGTATTTGGCCGCTGAGTCGGCTGGGGTTTTTCTTACCCATGTTTGTCTCTGGGTAGGGGATAGTTTTCATCACTGGTAGGGGTGCGAGGTACTGCACAGCTAGTTTTCACCTATAACAGCGGCTGGCTCTGTTCTGCCTGCGTACGTTGTCCTCTTGCGGGATTTTTCATTTGTTTTTGTTTTTCTGCCTGGTGGGGGGGGGGGGTTGCCATTGTGGTCCCCCGTCGCTGTTCTTGGGGTGTATGTATCTCTTAACCCTTTAACTGCACAACGCGCCTGCAGGCCGAGGCTTCAGGTGCGCAATGCGCCTACAGGTGTTTTTATTTTTCACGTTCCATTAAAAACTCCCGCGGCTGCATGGGGTTCACATCGGCTTCCTCAGGGCTCTTGTAAACAGACTCCATCTTTAAAAAAAATCATGGTCCACATTGCCGGGTGTGAGAGCCTCAGTAGTGAGTGAGCAACCAAGGCTGACGCTCGCACAGCTCTGCTGTTCAGAGTGTGACCACAGCATTGCCTAATAATGTCAAAATATATATATAACCTGTAATATTTAGCCATGATAGTATTATAGAAGAGCCTGAGTGTGATGATGACTGGGTACAATGTTCAAATATCAGTGATTCAATGCTGTTCACGATGTTCATAGTGCTAGCTACAGCACCACAGCATTATTTTGTCCATCTAGGAATCTTCAAACAACTTCTTAGGTTCCTTTTCAAAATAAACTTGTGGTCAATTATTCATTTACAGAAATTAGTGACCAGGATTGTGGTTATAATTAGCGTTGTGCATAGTATTGTGGAAGGAGGAATTTTGGTGAGGGAGGGAGGGAGAGAATTGAGGTAGCCTCACTGTGTGGCAGCCACTCTTGTTTTGCTCACCATACTAGCATTGTGGTTCGCTATGGGGAACACACATGTACATGGGTATATAGTGTGTGTGTGTGTGTATATAGTGTAATACTGTAACAGCAACAGGAGCATGTTGAGTGGAGCTATTTTGGTGAGGGAAGTGACGTCGTAATCGTAGCGTCATCTGCTGTCTGCTGTGTGATTTCTCATGCAGTGTATGGTGGCCACTGTACTGTTTGGACACAATACCGGCTTACTTGCATAGTTCTGGTAAATAAAACATGTAGCTAAGTATATATAACAAGTGTAAATAGTGTAATAAAAACAATAACAGTATGGTGGGAGAAGCAATGTTGGCGAGTAAGACGTTGGAGTGTGGGAGGGCCTGTCTGGGTGTGGCTGCTCACACTCTCGATGTTCTGAATGTGTTCATGGTTATCTTGAGGTTATCTTGAGATGATTTCGGGGCTTTAGTGTCCCCGCGGCCCGGTCCTCGACCAGGCCTCCACCCCCAGGAAGCAGCCCGTGACAGCTGACTAACACCCAGGTACCTATTTTACTGCTAGGTAACAGGGGCATAGGGTGAAAGAAACTCTGCCCATTGTTTCTCGCCGGCGCCTAGGATCGAACCCAGGACCACAGGGTCACAAGTCCCACAGGATGGTAACAGGACCACAGGATGTTTACCACAGGATGGTAAATGTATATAGTGTGTGACAGTGTATAATGTGTACAGTACAACCTCAATTCAACATACTATATGGGACCAACCCCAGTTCGTTGGAGCGTTGGATTCGTTGCAAGAGGTGACCTTCAGGAGGCGTTTGTATCAGTGTCTTTTTTTTTCTTGTACACAATAAAAATGCATTATCATATTACATACTGTACCTATATATTACTTCTCTACTAAAAAATACTGTAATTCATAAATTTACCTTATTGTTGAAGTTATGTCCATCTTGAAGTTTCGTGAAGTTGTGAATGCTCTACAGTAAATACGTACTGCAGTGCATTATGCCGTTAGCACTGTGTTGATTAAAAGTAGTTCTGCTGTATGTTGAGTACTACAATACAGTTTATGAAAACTATTGTACACAAAAATTACTGCAACTTTAATTTTAACACTGAGTACACACTTAAATTTAACACTTGTTCTAACTGTTCATGCTGCACACGATGTTTTTAGATGTTTGCATCAGCTTTGCTGGTGCTCGCTGCTGCTGTGAGTTCAGCTGCTTCTGAGCTGGTGCTGGCTGCTGTTGTACCAGTGCTGGGTACAACTGTGCTTGTGCTGGGTACGGCTGTTGTACCAGTGCTGGGTACAACTGTGCTCGTGCTGGGTACGGCTGTTCTCGTGCTGGGTACGGCTGTTCTCCTGCTGGGTACGGCTGTTCTCATGCTTGGTACGGCTGTTCTCTTGCTGGGTACGGCTGTTCTGCTGGGTACGGCTGTTCTCTTGCTGGGTACGGCTGTTCTCTTGCTGGGTACGGCTGTTCTCGTGCTTGGTACAGCTGTTCTCTGCTGGGTACGGCTGTTCTCGTGCTGGGTATGGCTGTTCTCGTGCTGGGTACGGCTGTTCTCGTGCTGGGTACGGCTGTTCTCATGTTGGGTACGGCTGTTCTTGTGCTGGTTGATTTTCTGCTACTAGTTCTTGCAAAATATTGCTTCGTTTTTGGCATTAATAAGGCACTATTAGTAAGCCCCTGAGACATTTTGTTTTATAACCAAAGAGCTGTAGTAAAAAATGGTCAATTCCACAATTATTCTTCCACCGGCGGATAAATACTGTACGTCAATCGCAGACAAAGCTAAGGGCACTGGGTGCATACTGTACGAACGCAGACTAAGTATACGCACACCCTTCAGTTGGCTGGTGTTTAAGCCTGATCCAGTAACATAAATTTCTCTTAAATATTCGATTTACATCAAATTATATATTTTTGTGTTATGTATTTAGTTTAGCAACATTATTACGATAATAAGAGCTATAAAAAATACTTATTTTGAAACTGATTTATTTATTTCATTATTTCGAAGCCATAGGTCACTGAACTGTGGCGACGAAATCGAACAGAACACCGCCTGGTGTTGTGTTCGATTTCCAGTAACATATATTTCTCTCAAATATTCAATTTACATCAAATTATATATTTTTGGGTTACATATTTAGTTTAGCAACATTATTACGGTAATAAGAGCTATAAAAAATACTTACTTTGGAACTAATTTATTAATTTTATTATTTCGAAGCCGTAGATCGCTGAACTGTGGCGACGAAATCGAACACAACACAACAAGCATGGTGTATGGACAGGGATTAGACCCGTCCACTCGTGCTGGAGTTGTGCTGCCAATAACGTGAACAATTTCTCAAATAGGAGATGTCTACCTTATTACAGTATATTTTTGGTCGTATTTAGTTTAGTTTAATTAGGATAATAAAGAGTTATTAAAACACCAGTTTTAGAAATGATTTATTAATGTGAAACATTCAAAGCCATGGGTCACTGAACTATGACAACACAGACGAAAGTGAGTGAAACCTCACTGTAAAGTGAAGTTTACTGTACAGTATTTTCTTATCAGTCCACCCTAACTCGTCTTGTTTCATCACAGAAAATATATAAGAAGATTTCAACATATTAGCTAGCTATTCACACTTCAGTCTTTAAATTAATTTACAAAGATACGTGTGCCACAAATCGGTGAACGAAAATCATTGAAACTCAGTCATTCACTTCTGTGGACCACTCTGGCTGGTGTTTGGGTAATATGCGTCACTTCTTGTGGACCATTCTGGCTTGTGTTTGGTTCATATGATTCACTTGTTGTGTGGTCCACCTGTGTGATCCAACTTGTCTTATGAAGGAATTATTAATTGTAATCTGTGATAGAATGAGACAGTTTTCCACCACTCTGTGAACTCTGTCCCAACATCGTAAGCTTGTGGACCACTTGTGGTCCACTTGTGTGGTCCACTTGTGTGGTCCATTTGTGTGATCCATTTGTGTGATCTAACTTGTCATATGAAGGAATTATTAATTGTAATCTGTGATGGGATGGTAAAGTTTTCTACCACTGTGAACTCTGTCCCAACATCGTAAGATTGTGGACCACTTGTGGACCACATGTGCGGTCCACTTGTGTGGTCCACTTGTGTGATCGAACTTGTCATATGAAGGAATTAATAATTGTAATCTGTGATAGAATGTGAAACTTTTCCAGCAGTCTGTGAACTCTGTCTCGATGTCGTAAGCAAATCCGAACATCCCCCGCTTCGGTGAACCATTGTTCGTCGAACCGGGTGAGTAAATCTGGCCTGAAAAGTGTGCGAATTAGCCGGAGATTCGTTGAATCGGGGTACGTTGAATCGAGGTTGTACTGTACATATGTTGTAAATATACATAAATGACATGAAACATTGGTGTGAATAATTGTATGATGGGAGGAGCAATGTTGATGAATACAATGTTGGAGGAGTGAGGGAGGGCTGGCTGGGTGTGACAGCTCACACTCGCGGTGTTCTGAATGTGTTGATGGTGAATGTATATAGTGTGTGACAGTGTATAGTCTGTAAATAGATTGTATATGTATATAAATTAGCATGATACATGGTAAATATGTGCAACATATGTGTACACAAGTGTCATGCACGTAACAGTGTCCTTGGTCAGTAAGGATGTTTTACTGCCATAATATAGTGTACGTGTTCATTATACATAGGATTAGCACGTAAAAACAAATAAAATGTATTTGGAACTGTGCTCAAAAAATGAACAAAAATATATTCGCAACAACTCGCGTGCCCCGCGGCCCCGGAGCTTACTGCACGGGTGCACGGGGAATGATGACGTAATGCGCCACCTTATGGACCCCATAGCAGCCAAAGTAAGTACACAATTTCGAAATAATGTTACTATACCCATATACAGGGAGGGGTTTTTGACACTTTCAGAACAAAAAAATAATTTTTTCCAGAGAATTTCTTTCTTGCGCACTGGAGGGGTCATATTTATAGGCCGCGCAGTTAAAGGGTTAACTCTGTTGGTAGTCCTCCCCGTTTGGCCCCTGTGAGTGAACACATCCCGGGGGGGTTCAGCTTTAGAAGTTTGTTTGGTAGACTTGGGTGCTGGTTCGCAGTACCCTGCCTGGTCTTCCCTTAGTGTGTCACCAAGGTTAAGGGCCCTGGGAAACCCCACGGGGGCTACGTGGTCCGATGGATGTGACCCTGAGTCTCCCCTCGCGACTTGCGAGTTTGAAGGTTGCTCTGTCCCCTTGTCTCAGAGTGACACTCGCCGGTTTTGCCCACGCAATGCTGCCTGATGGGTCAGTGATTGTTTTGACCCGGAGTTGTGCGATGTGTGTTGTCTGTACGTACTCCAGTTCACCCATGCCTCTGATGCTGATATGCGGGTGCAGGCAGCTATGGCGTTGCATTTATATATATATATATATATATATATATATATATATATATATATATATATATATATATTATATATATATATATATATATATATATATATATATATATATGTCGTACCTAGTAGCCAGAATATATATATATATATATATATCATATATATATATATATATATGGTGTATACTGGCAGCAGGTTTCTTTTACACATGTCTCATTGAATATGACCGCATATTCTGTATTTACTATCTTCTGATTTAGGGCTTCTATCCCTCTAACTATTTTCTTAGCATCAGGGCTTAGCTGAAACAGGAGTTCTCCAAAACTCATTTTCGTAATTTCTGGGTGAAGAAAAGATGTGGATTACTATAGAATGTATTACACTATTTAAACAATTTGCACGACGTTTCGAACCTCCATGGTTCATTCTCAAGTGAGGAAATGTTACAATGTGGTTTGATTATATACCCGCACTGGGTCAGGTGATAAAACAATAAAGGTGAAAACATAGGGGATACATAGGGATAAATGGGGTGAAACATATGAACATAAGAATAGAGGTAACCGCAGAAGGCCTATTGGCCCATACGAGGCAGCTGGCATCTACATACAAGATTAATCCAGTGTAATTGCCTGTTATGTATACGCGGTGGACCCGTATGTGTATGACAAACTATGAGCACTGAGGCAAACAATGAGTTCCGAATCAAATTTTTTCGAATAAATTGAGTACGAGTACCGAAAAATACGTACCAGGGCATACGAGTCCGGGTTCCACTGGTGTGGTGTGTGTGTGTGTGTGTGTGTGTGGTGTGTATTATATATATTATATATATATATATATATATATATATATATATATATATATATTATATATATATATATATATATATATATGCGAGCAAGCGAATGGTCCCCAGGACTATAGGCCCAGGACTATATAACTAAGGTCAAGTCCCCAGGATTTGAACCTTAGTTTTATATATATATAAACTAAGTATGTGTATGAACAACACATATGAACATACAATGGTAATATATATATATATATATATATATATATATATATATATATATATATATATATATTATATATATATATATATATAATAGTATGATTTCTTAATAGTATGTATGATATATGTAATAGATCTTAGTATGTTTTGGTTGCAATCTTCCTTTTAAACATAGAGTGGAACCTCTATTAACGAGTTTAATCCGTTTCGGCACCGAGCTCGTTATCTGGAAAACTCGTCTTAACAAACAAATTTCCCCATTTAAAATAAAGGAAATAAATTTAATCCGTTCCACTCCCAAAAACATCCATACTTGTATGGACATTTTTTTATGTAAATATAATACTGCACCTGTAATTATAAATGTTTGTTATACTGTTTTAATGTTTACCTTATGAAGAGTAGTTGCTGGCTTGAGGGAGACAATGGGGAGGTGGGAAGGAGGAGAGGGCTTATGGTGTGGAAGGAGAATCCACCTCTGAGTCAGGCGAACTCTCTTTTCTTGGAATTTCACCCAAATTTCATTTCAATGTCACACAAGGATGCGTTAGACCAGCACCAATAAAAACTACGTCGATTACACTCGTCGTGTCAACAATACAATGGTCTTACCATGAAGATACAACACAATGCCATTCTCCCAATAGGCTATGTGGCTATTAGAGAAACAGAAATTTCATGACAAATTTGTTTATACTATCCCCAAGTCGATCGGATAAGAATTGGATTTTATAGAAATATTTGCTCAATGCGCTTGAGCGTGTGTTTAGGTGCATTCAAGAGAAAAAAGTGTGTCACGTCAAGCGACATATACCTGCGAAAGTGATAACACTTCACAAAATTTTATCACAAAGTGATAAATTAATTAAACATTTTCACACACTGGTTGTCACTGCATTATCAGAGCAGCTTTTCCAAGAATGCGTTCACCTTTTCAAACATTCCCAACACTTCCCTGATCTCAGTGGAAGAGGCAGCATCCTCCCTTACCTCCTCATTCCCTTACTGATGGTGTAAATTGTTGATGAGGACCTGCCATACTCCCTTGTGAGACCAGTCACACAGACACCCCACTCATGCTTTGCTATAATTTCCTTCTTCAAATCCACAGTAATTGGGTCTTTCTTCCTCTTGACAACACTATCTTTAGCAAGCAGCTTCTTTGGCGACTCGTGCGTTACAAATTGTAGTCACAAAACCACTAAAAACCCAAAGAAAAGCGCAAATAAATCCAGAGGGGCTTGTCGTGTGCGATACAACAACAACACTGGTGTCGGAGGCGTCGAGAATTTGCGAGAACCCGTGACGCTGGAAGCACCATGTGGTTTTGCTCGTTAATAGAGGGAGCTTGTCATAGAATCAAATTTGCTGCGAGTGGTTCCGTTACTGGAAATGCTCATTAATAGAGCCGCTCGTTAATCGAGGTTCCACTGTATTTACAGGGGTGCCTCAGTTTACGAATTTAATCCGTTCCTGGAGACGGTTCGTAACCCGAAACTTCCTCATTAGAAAATATGTGCAGTATGAGAAGAACTACAAGTTTCGCTGAACAACAACACCCAGATAAAGCTTTAGCAGGCCTGCTGCATTGATCTTATTAATGGCAATGTGATGTCTCACTACAGACAAGTGTTACAAAGAAGGAAAAAAACAATCAAGAAAGCAATGAGAAAATCATGCAGTGAGCCAGAAGCAGGTCCTAGTGGTATGCAGGCAAAATGTGCCAGTGTGTGTACCCCAGAGAAGTCATCCTGCCTGATGTTATAATGGAAAGGACTTCCTTCCAAGCAGTAACACCTCTCCTCCTCCCCCTCTCCTCACTGTCTTCCATACGCTAACAGGAGTCATCAGTAAAGGTAATCTTGTACATACTTTTGTAGTGAAGATTTGGTGAATTAGGTTTAAAATTTACTTTTAAGTTAATTTTGAGGGGAGTCAAGAACGAGTTAATTCATTTCCCATTATTTCTTATGGGTAAGTTCGCTCGCTTTACGAAT
>WNGS01151441.1:0-23770 GCA_020271785.1 Procambarus virginalis
TTCTTCTTGTGTTCATGCAAGTATGTGCTTATAGCATAGACACGAGTTCTCCCACATTGACAGTGGCTTGATGAAAAATGCTTGAGTAACCCCTCACTAATCTGGCGCCCTTGGGAGGTGGAGATATTTGAGGTAAATACTTCGAAGTCTCTATCTCTTTTAAGGGTCTGACTTGGTGTAGTGGGTTAAGGCATACTAGTTATGGCAGCTATTGGAAGATAGTTGTGCTTTCTGGGTTCGAGTCCCACTGGTGGGTGTTGTCTAAAGATTGTTAATCTTCTCTTGTGGTTCATGCAAGTATGTGCTTATAGCATAGACACGAGTTCTCCCACATTGACAGTGGCTTGATGAAAAATGCTTGAGTAACCCCTCACTAATCTGGCGCCCTTGGGAGGTGGAGATATTTGAGGTAAATACTTCGAAGTCTCTATCTCTTTTAAGGGTCTGACTTGGTGTAGTGGGTTAAGGCATACTAGTTATGGCAGCTATTGGAAGATAGTTGTGCTTTCTGGGTTCGAGTCCCACTGGTGGGTGTTGTCTAAAGATTGTTAATCTTCTCTTGTGGTTCATGCAAGTATGTGCTTATAGCATAGACACGAGTTCTCCCACATTGACAGTGGCTTGATGAAAAATGCTTGAGTAACCCTCACTAATCTGGCGCCCTTGGGAGGTGGAGATATTTGAGGTAAATACTTCGAAGTCTCTATCTCTTTTAAGGGTCTGACTTGGTGTAGTGGGTTAAGGCATACTAGTTATGGCAGCTATTGGAAGATAGTTGTGCTTTCTGGGTTCGAGTCCCACTGGTGGGTGTTGTCTAAAGATTGTTAATCTTCTCTTGTGGTTCATGCAAGTATGTGCTTATAGCATAGACACGAGTTCTCCCACATTGACAGTGGCTTGATGAAAATGCTTGAGTAACCCCTCACTAATCTGGCGCCCTTGGGAGGTGGAGATATTTGAGGTAAATACTTCGAAGTCTCTATCTCTTTTAAGGGTCTGACTTGGTGTAGTGGGTTAAGGCATACTAGTTATGGCAGCTATTGGAAGATAGTTGTGCTTTCTGGGTTCGAGTCCCACTGGTGGGTGTTGTCTAAAGATTGTTAATCTTCTCTTGTGGTTCATGCAAGTATGTGCTTATAGCATAGACACGAGTTCTCCCACATTGACAGTGGCTTGATGAAAAATGCTTGAGTAACCCCTCACTAATCTGGCGCCCTTGGGAGGTGGAGATATTTGAGGTAAATACTTCGAAGTCTCTATCTCTTTTAAGGGTCTGACTTGGTGTAGTGGGTTAAGGCATACTAGTTATGGCAGCTATTGGAAGATAGTTGTGCTTTCTGGGTTCGAGTCCCACTGGTGGGTGTTGTCTAAAGATTGTTAATCTTCTCTTGTGGTTCATGCAAGTATGTGCTTATAGCATAGACACGAGTTCTCCCACATTGACAGTGGCTTGATGAAAAATGCTTGAGTAACCCCTCACTAATCTGGCGCCCTTGGGAGGTGGAGATATTTGAGGTAAATACTTCGAAGTCTCTATCTCTTTTAAGGGTCTGACTTGGTGTAGTGGGTTAAGGCATACTAGTTATGGCAGCTATTGGAAGATAGTTGTGCTTTCTGGGTTCGAGTCCCACTGGTGGGTGTTGTCTAAAGATTGTTAATCTTCTCTTGTGGTTCATGCAAGTATGTGCTTATAGCATAGACACGAGTTCTCCCACATTGACAGTGGCTTGATGAAAAATGCTTGAGTAACCCCTCACTAATCTGGCGCCCTTGGGAGGTGGAGATATTTGAGGTAAATACTTCGAAGTCTCTATCTCTTTTAAGGGTCTGACTTGGTGTAGTGGGTTAAGGCATACTAGTTATGGCAGCTATTGGAAGATAGTTGTGCTTTCTGGGTTCGAGTCCCACTGGTGGGTGTTGTCTAAAGATTGTTAATCTTCTCTTGTGGTTCATGCAAGTATGTGCTTATAGCATAGACACGAGTTCTCCCACATTGACAGTGGCTTGATGAAAAATGCTTGAGTAACCCCTCACTAATCTGGCGCCCTTGGGAGGTGGAGATATTTGAGGTAAATACTTCGAAGTCTCTATCTCTTTTAAGGGTCTGACTTGGTGTAGTGGGTTAAGGCATACTAGTTATGGCAGCTATTGGAAGATAGTTGTGCTTTCTGGGTTCGAGTCCCACTGGTGGGTGTTGTCTAAAGATTGTTAATCTTCTCTTGTGGTTCATGCAAGTATGTGCTTATAGCATAGACACGAGTTCTCCCACATTGACAGTGGCTTGATGAAAAATGCTTGAGTAACCCCTCACTAATCTGGCGCCCTTGGGAGGTGGAGATATTTGAGGTAAATACTTCGAAGTCTCTATCTCTTTTAAGGGTCTGACTTGGTGTAGTGGGTTAAGGCATACTAGTTATGGCAGCTATTGGAAGATAGTTGTGCTTTCTGGGTTCGAGTCCCACTGGTGGGTGTTGTCTAAAGATTGTTAATCTTCTCTTGTGGTTCATGCAAGTATGTGCTTATAGCATAGACACGAGTTCTCCCACATTGACAGTGGCTTGATGAAAAATGCTTGAGTAACCCCTCACTAATCTGGCGCCCTTGGGAGGTGGAGATATTTGAGGTAAATACTTCGAAGTCTCTATCTCTTTTAAGGGTCTGACTTGGTGTAGTGGGTTAAGGCATACTAGTTATGGCAGCTATTGGAAGATAGTTGTGCTTTCTGGGTTCGAGTCCCACTGGTGGGTGTTGTCTAAAGATTGTTAATCTTCTCTTGTGGTCCCACTGGTGGTGTTGTCCGAAGATTGTTAATCTTCGTCACAGTGAGAGGTTGTGTTGGCTGGAGCTCCGATTTAGCGACGTTATTGTAGCAGTGATGGAGGGATTACTGGAGGAATTGGTGAACTTGGTTGGGGCTCTGAGAGCAGAGGTGGATTCCTTACGAGAGGAGGTGCGACAGCTGAAGCGTCGGGGGGAGGCGGAGAAGACCAAGATAAACAAGACCTCGTCATGGAGAGTCGTTGGGGACAGGGGTCTTAAGAAGACCTTGACAAGGCCGCCTACAACGCCCTAAAGACGGCAAATTCATTTGCCGTGTTGGAGGACGAGTGCTGTGGTGAGCCAGCGGTTCACTCCGAAAAGAAATCAGCAAGGAGCGGCGAAGCGCGGGCCCCTCAGGGCGCTCAGAAAGTTAAGGAGGTACCGAGGCGAGTTTTGGTTGTGGGAGATTCCCAGGTGAGGTATTTAGACAGAACGTTTTGTGCCAGAGATAGGGGGAACAGATTAAGAGTTTGCTATCCGGGAGCTGGAATTGGTGATATTGTTGGAAACATGAAAGATATTATGACGGGAAATGGGAGCAAACCCATTATTTGTATTAGTGTAGGGGTAATGATGTTGGGAGAGTTAGAAGTGAGGAACTAATACTGAAATTCAAGACAGCAATAGAATTAGTTAGGAGCAAGGGAGGAATCCCGATCATATGTGGCATTCTTCCAAGAAAGGGAGTGGGAAATGAATGGATGTCGAGGGCACTTGGTGTCAATTGCAGGCTGGAAAGATATTGCAAATCTAATGCAATATCTTATATAGACAACTGGGAACACTTCTATGGAAGAAATGAAATGTATGCTCGGGATGGGGTGCATCTATCGAGAGCTGGGGTTGTTGCTGTTGCAAATTCGTTGGAAGAAGTGGTTAGAGGTGTTTGTTTGGGTTTAAACTGTTAGTAGATAGAGGTATGGGAATTGATTTGGAGGAAGGATGTAATAAAAGTATGTGTTTGCGGGAGAAAGGAATTGGCAAAATGATCAGGGAAAGAGAAGGGCCTCAAAATAACAATTCACTTAGGGTATATTACACAAACAGTAGAAGTCTAAGAAATAAAATTAACGAATTAAATGCTCTTGTCTGCACAGAAAAAAATAGATATTATTGCACTTACCGAAACGTGGATGAATGTTGATAATAGAGAACTATTAGCCGAATATCAAATAAATGGATTTAAACTATTTCACACAGATAGATATATTAGACGAGGTGGTGGAGTAGCCATATACGTTAGGGACAATTTGAAATGTAGTCTCAAAGAGGGAATCAAAACTGAGCCACACACAGAAACTATTTGGATAGAATTAAACGAAAAAGCAAATAATATTATAATTGGAGTTATATATAGGCCACCAAATTTAGACAGAATGGAAGCAAAGCATCTATGGGATGAAATATCTAGGGCATCTAGATCTAACAGTATTTATGTCATGGGTGACTTTAATTTGAGTGGAATAAACTGGTTGAACAAAACAGGGAATAGTGAAGCAGAAGATTTTCTAGAATTAATTGACGATTGCTTTCTTACGCAACACATTAAGGAACCAACACGGGAAAATAATATTTTAGATTTAGTGTTAACTAACAGGGAAACACAAATTAATGACATCGAAATAGGGAGTGAGCTAGGGAACAGTGATCACAAAGAAATCAGATTTGGCATAGAATGGAATAGACCTGTAGGAGAAAATTCTGTTAAAGTGCCAGATTTTCGAAAAGCTGATTTTAATAGCCTAAGAAATTTTTTGGGTCAAATTGATTGGAAAGTCTTGGGTATGGGGTGTGGGCCGGTCTTGGAGCGAGACATGAACCCAGCGATAGGTGATGTAAATGGGGATTTCGATGTAGATTCAATTTATAACGTATTTAAGAATATTCTAAACAAAGCACAGGAACGTAGTATACCACACAAATTGAATAGATCGATTACTAATGACCCAAAGTGGATAACAAAGAATTTGAAGAATCTTATAGGTAAAAAGAGAGCTTGGTACAAAAGGATTAAAAATGGGGAGGTCACTTTAGAACAGGAATTCGTACAACTAGTTAGAAATGTTAAAAAAGAGATAAGGAAAGCAAAAAGAAACTATGAAGTTCGTATAGCAGGGCAAGCAAAGACAAATCCTAAAGGTTTTTTCAGTTATATCGAACTAAGACTAGGGAAAGGATAGGTCCATTAAAAACTGAGACAGGTCAAATAACAGATAGTGATGAAGAGATGAGTAGTATTTTTAATAAATATTTTGTATCTGTATTTACTAAAGAGGAACTTAACAATATGCCTTCAGCCGAACAAGTCTATGTGGGTGGGGACGAGGACAGGTTGACGAGTTTAGCAGTTACCAGGGAGGATGTTCTTAAACAAATAGTAAAACTCAAACCAAACAAATCCCCAGGGCCGGATGAAGTGTTTGCCAGAGTGCTGAAAGAATGCAAAGAGGAGCTTTGTGACCCACTGTCAATCATATTTAATAATGATCTTCCAACGAAACTCGTTGGAAGAAGTGGTTAGAGGTGTTTGTTTGGGTTTAAACTGTTAGTAGATAGAGGTATGGGAATTGATTTGGAGGAAGGATGTAATAAAAGTATGTGTTTGCGGGAGAAAGGAATTGGCAAAATGATCAGGGAAAGAGAAGGGCCTCAAAATAACAATTCACTTAGGGTATATTACACAAACAGTAGAAGTCTAAGAAATAAAATTAACGAATTAAATGCTCTTGTCTGCACAGAAAAAATAGATATTATTGCACTTACCGAAACGTGGATGAATGTTGATAATAGAGAACTATTAGCTGAATATCAAATAAATGGATTTAAACTATTTCACACAGATAGATATATTAGACGAGGAGGTGGAGTAGCCATATACGTTAGGGACAATTTGAAATGTAGTCTCAAAGAGGGAATCAAAACTGAGCCACACACAGAAACTATTTGGATAGAATTAAACGAAAAAGCAAATAATATTATAATAGGAGTTATATATAGGCCACCAAATTTAGACAGAATGGAAGCAAAGCATCTATGGGATGAAATATCTAGGGCATCTAGATCTAACAGTATTTATGTCATGGGTGACTTTAATTTAGTGGAATAAACTGGTTGAACAAAACAGGGAATAGTGAAGCAGAAGATTTTCTAGAATTAATTGACGATTGCTTTCTTACGCAACACATTAAGGAACCAACACGGGAAAATAATATTTTAGATTTAGTGTTAACTAACAGGGAAACACAAATTAATGACATCGAAATAGGGAGTGAGCTAGGGAACAGTGATCACAAAGAAATCAGATTTAGCATAGAATGGAATAGACCTGTAGGAGAAAATTCTGTTAAAGTGCCAGATTTTCGAAAAGCTGAAAATCTGGCACTTTAACTGAATTTTCTCCTACAGGTCTATTCCATTCTATGCCAAATCTGATTTCTATGTGATCACTGTTCCCTAGCTCACTCCCTATTTCGATGTCATTAATTTGTGTTTCCCTGTTAGTTAACACTAAATCTAAAATATTATTTTCCCGTGTTGGTTCCTTAATGTGTTGCGTACGAAAGCAATCGTCAATTAATTCTAGAAAATCTTCTGCTTCACTATTCCCTGTTTTGTTCAACCAGTTTATTCCACTCAAATTAAAGTCACCCATGACATAAATACTGTTAGATCTAGATGCTCTAGATATTTCATCCCATAGAAGCTTTGCTTCCATTCTGTCTAAATTTGGTGGCCTATATATAACTCCTATTATAATATTATTTGCTTTTTCGTTTAATTCTATCCAAATAGTTTCTGTGTGTGGCTCAGTTTTGATTCCCTCTTTGAGACTACATTTCAAATTGTCCCTAACCTATATGGCTACTCCACCTCCTCGTCTAATATATCTATCTGTGTGAAATAGTTTAAATCCATTTATTTGATATTCGGCTAATAGTTCTCTATTATCAACATTCATCCACGTTTCGGTAAGTGCAATAATATCTATTTTTTCTGTGCAGACAAGAGCATTTAATTCGTTAATTTTATTTCTTAGACTTCTATTGTTTGTGTAATATACCCTAAGTGAATTGTTATTTTGAGGCCCTTCTCTTTCCCTGATCATTTTGCCAATTCCTTTCTCCTGCAAACACACACTTTTATTACATCCATCCTCCAAATCAATTCCCATACCTCTATCTACTGACAGTTTAAACCCAAACAAACACCTCTAACCACTTTTTCCAACGAGTTTGCAACTGCAAGAACCCCAGCTCTCGATAGATGCACCCCATCCCGAGCATACATTTCATTTCTTCCATAGAAGTGTTCCCAGTTGTCTATATAAGATATTGCATTAGATTTTCAATATCTTTCCAGCCTGCAATTGACACCAAGTGCCCTCGACATCCATTCATTTCCCACTCCCTTTCTTGGAAGAATGCCACATATGATCGGGATTCCTCCCTTGCTCCTAACTAATTCTATTGCTGTCTTGAATTTCAGTATTAGTTCCTCACTTCTAACTCTCCCAACATCATTACCCCCTACACTAATACAAATAATGGGTTTGTTCCCATTTCCCGTCATAATATCTTTCATGTTTCCAACAATATCACCAATTCCAGCTCCCGGATAGCAAACTCTTAATCTGTTCCCCCTATCTCTGGCACAAAACGTTCTGTCTAAATACCTCACCTGGGAATCTCCCACAACCAAAACTCGCCTCGGTACCTCCTTAACTTTCTGAGCACCCTTGTCATCACAAAAATTTTCCACGATTTTCACTAAGTCTTTCACTGAATTCACTTTAATGCATTGCACTTCACTGCACTTGAAAACAGTAAACTACTCACCTTAGTAATTCTCTCAGAGAATTAATACTGCACAACACAAAAACAAAAACTCCAGACCTCCTTAATATAATCATGTGAAAAAAAATACTTAGAAAATAATAACACTTATACACGAGAATTACTTAAACAAGGGGGAACACTTAACTAACGACGGGATACTTAACTTGAAAGGGAACTTAATATGCAGGGAACTTAATTTAGTACTTAACCCTTCCACTGCTCAGGGGTCCTGAGGACATTTACACCCCTGTGCGCAAGGAAAAAAAAATTCTAATTTTTTTTCGTCTTCTAAACATGTTACCTTGTGTCCCCTGAGCACGGGAAAAAATAATAAAAAAAATCTACTGTGCTTACCAATGACAATTTTTAGCCGACCAGTTGACCGATGACGTCACAGAGCGTGAGCGTTCAGGGGTGATGCTTCAGGGAGCCGTCACTCACCGCCGCTCAGGGTGATGCTTCAGGGAGCCGTCACTCACCGCCGCTCACGGGTGATGCTTCTGGGAGCCGTCACTCACCGCCGCTCAGGGGTGATGCTTCAGGGAGCCGTCACTCACCGCCGCTCACGGGTGATGCTTCAGGGAGCCGTCACTCACCGCCGCTCAGGAGTGATGCTTCAGGGAGCCGTCACTCACCGCCGCTCACGGGTGATGCTTCAGGGAGCCGTCACTCACCGCCGCTCAGGAGTGATGCTTCAGGGAGCCGTCACTCACCGCCGCTCACGGGTGATGCGTCAGGGAGCCGTCACTCACCTCCGCTCACGGGTGATGCTTCAGGGAGCCGTCACTCACCGCCTCTCAGAGGTGATGCTTCAGGGAGCCGTCACTCACCGCCGCTCACGGGTGATGCTTCAGGGAGCCGTCACTCACCGCCGCTCAGGGGTGATGCTTCAGGGAGCCGTCACTCACCGCCGCTCAGGGGTGATGCTTCTGGGAGCCGTCACTCACCGCCGCTCACGGGTGATGCTTCAGGGAGCCGTCACTCACCGCCGCTCAGGAGTGATGCTTCAGGGAGCCGTCACTCACCGCCGCTCACGGGTGATGCGTCAGGGAGCCGTCACTCACCTCCGCTCACGGGTGATGCTTCAGGGAGCCGTCACTCACCGCCTCTCAGAGGTGATGCTTCAGGGAGCCGTCACTCACCGCCGCTCACGGGTGATGCTTCAGGGAGCCGTCACTCACCGCCGCTCACGGGTGATGCTTCAGGGAGCCGTCACTCACCGCCGCTCAGGGGTGATGCTTCAGGGAGCCGTCACTCACCGCCGCTCACGGGTGATGCTTCAGGGAGCCGTCACTCACCGCCTCTCAGAGGTGATGCTTCAGGGAGCCGTCACTCACCGCCTCTCAGAGGTGATGCTTCAGGGAGCCGTCACTCACCGCCGCTCACGGGTGATGCTTCAGGGAGCCGTCACTCACCGCCGCTCAGAGGTGATGCTTCAGGGAGCCGTCACTCACCGCCGCTCAGGGGTGATGCTTCAGGGAGCCGTCACTCACCGCCGCTCACGGGTGATGCTTCAGGGAGCCGTCACTCACCGCCGCTCACGGGTGATGCGTCAGGGAGCCGTCACTCACCGTCGCTCACGGGTGATGCTTCAGGGAGCCGTCACTCACCGCCGCTCACGGGTGATGCTTCAGGGAGCCGTCACTCACCGCCGCTCAGGGGTGATGCTTCAGGGAGCCGTCACTCACCGCCGCTCAGGGGTGATGCTTCAGGGAGCCGTCACTCACCGCCGCTCAGGGGTGATGCTTCAGGGAGCCGTCACTCACCGCCGCTCACGGGTGATGCTTCAGGGAGCCGTCACTCACCGCCGCTCAGGGTGATGCTTCTGGGAGCCGTCACTCACCGCCGCTCACGGGTGATGCTTCAGGGAGCCGTCACTCACCGCCGCTCACGGGTGATGCTTCAGGGAGCCGTCACTCACCGCCGCTCACGGGTGATGCTTCTGGGAGCCGTCACTCACCGCCGCTCAGGAGTGATGCTTCTGGGAGCCGTCACTCACCGCCGCTCAGGAGTGATGCTTCAGGGAGCCGTCACTCACCGCCGCTCAGGAGGCCCCAGTTGCCGCGAATTTATTTTCTCATTTTCGTGGAATTATTTACAGTATTCTTGGGTCATTTTACACACATTTTTCTCGCTAGTATTGTTCCAATTATTACCACTGGACGTTGTATTATAATACAACTGGTATACACTCACTAGGCGCTCACATATTAGTGTCACAAGTATGCCCACTATAATGGTATAGTTTACAGGAAATATACAATGTATTTGTTTTTTTCAATATAAACACTAAAATTAACTTGATATGTACATTTATTTACAAAAGTATTACACGTTAAGTAGTCTTGGAGACTGTGATACTGTGCGAAACAGTCGATATGGCACAGAGGGACGGCACACGCTTCGCACCATGTTAACATCAATTTACGTTTCTGTGGCCTCAATTTGGTGCTGCAACACACAACACACCGACGCTGGCCTCCTGCACGTGCTCCAGTTGGTGGTAATTTCTTGATTTGGTGTATGAGAAAGGCCTCCCTGTAAGCGAGCCTGGGTGCAGGAGTATGGTTCGATAATTGGTCTCGAATGGGTCTTTGTATGCCAGGGGTTTCTTTGCCAAATTTACCTAGTAACTGTTTCACAACTTGAAAACTAAATGAACGGAAATATGGTTTTCTACCTGTTTTCACAAGATACATGTTGCAACTGTTCAGCATTGTTACGTCAATAAGGTGGAAAATCATTTTCTTTGTCCACTTCAGTGTTTTCCGTACACACTCTACAGCACCCACCATCATGTCACATTTATCAACTAAACGCATGTTGATGTTGTAGTTCATCACACAATCTGGCTTATATATTAATTGCTTTGTTGTTCTGTTCACCTTGCCACTGTCCACCATTGTACCAGGGTGAATGGTGGTCAACATGTTCACTTCACGCCTGTCTTTCCACCGCACTGAAAGTATTGCACCACTTTTTCTTACCTCACAATCACCTACTTGCATCGCAGTGTCAAACACAGACATTTCCTTTCGTTTTGGCTTTACTATGCCACACACTCTAGTCTCATTATGAATCAAGAATTTCGTTAGTAAGGGACTGGTATAATAGTTATCTGTGTACAATATGTGGCCCTTGTTCAGATATGGTGAAAGCAGTGCCTTCACCACACTACCTGAGAAGCCATGTTTGTCATTAGCAGGAATGTCTACATTTGTGGCTGAATAAAGTATCATGTATAACACCATTCCTGATTCACAGTAACAGAGCACAAAGAATTTCAATCGAAATCGGTGACGTTTTGAGGGAATATACTGCTTGAAGGCAGCACGTCCTTTGAAAAGCACAAGGGATTCATCAATAACCAGCTTCTGAGCTGGTACGTAGTAATCTCCGAACTTTCCAATCAGGTCATTTAGCACGTGCACGTGCTAACCCTCCAAAGCCTATCATCCTGTCTCTCGTCTGCATTATTTGCAAAATGAAGGCACCGTAGGATCAACAGAAATCTGTCTCAGGACATATATTTCCCGAACAATGGTGTTGGAACAGCATTGTCTTTGCTCCAATAATCTGATATTACGTGTTTCACACAATGTTTCATCAACATGCAAATAGCGAAAAACACATACAGTTCACCAACAGTTGTCTCTTTCCAATGCTGTAGTCGTGAAAATTCTGATACCTCCTCACCTTCAATGAGATCGGCCGCAAGTCTGTTCGTTTCGTGAACAATGTTTTCCATGAGTGGCTCATCGAAATATGAAGTAAAGAAGTCCATTTCACTCAATTCGTCACCAGTATCAGGGAAAAGATCAGTAATTCCCATATCTCTGTTGTCAAAGTCAGGAATTTGTGGAACAAAATCTTCCCCATCACTCCACACAAATAAACCTGCTGCCTTCCGAGAGCCATTATCTGCACCACGGCGAGGAATCCGGGGACCAGGAGCTGAAACAGGCATTGCAACAGTAAGGGCAGGAAGGGAAGATGAGAGAAAAGATTTGGAACATAAGGGAATTTGTTCCTCATTGTCGCCATATTGTTCCATGCGGCGACACTTGGCTGGGCGGGCCGCTGATGAGGTGAAACTTGTACTGGCACTAGCAGCCGGGGTAAACTATTTCGGATTCTACATCACTAAAACCTGAGAAAGATTCACCTGTTTCAGACTCGTCGATCATATCATAAACGTGCAATGGAACAGATGAACGACGTGCTTGGGCGCGAGGTGGTGTTGGGTAGTAGCGGGTAACTCTTGTGGTATCCTCACCCTCGTGGCACCAACATGTTCACCCTCACTATCCGTGGTTTTTATTTCTTCAGGCTGTGTATAGTCTTCATCTATATCCGAGTCGTCAATATCAGATTCGTCAACGTTCTTGAACAATTCATTGGTAATTTCATCTTCGGTCAAAGACTGCGCGACACAGTGCGCTGAGCGAGGTCGCACGCTGGGTCGTGATGCGCTCGGTATAGTGTCTGGCCACTAACTAAGGCCTAGGAAACAAAGGAGGCCTGCTCTAGATTTTTTTTCAAGATGGCGTCTGTTTACAATCGCCCCTGGCTACGGTATGGGTGACCCCTTTACACCGCAGGACATTTGAATCGTGTCTGGCACCCTTTGGCATATATATACGCCATGCGCACGGTGGGACATGTTACTCATGGCATATATATACGCCATGCACAGTTTAAGGGTTAAGGAAAACTCGATTTAACCTATAACCGTCCCGTCCCGGCCTGTCCTGTCGCTTTTCCAAGCCTAGGTAAGCATCTACCTAGATCCCAACAGTACAAGAAAATCCCGTCCTTCGTGGTCAACGGTTAGACTAGGTAGCGAAACAACGACTGATCTAACTGTCCAACACCACCGTAATTCCATTCCTAGAGAATCTACTAGGCCATCCCTCAGTGAACTCTTGGTACCTTCATGGCTGTACCGTAAAAATCTAGCGATTGGGTCGCCTAACACGCCCTCGGGGATAATAATTAGCGTTCTAATACTTCCCCGCCCCGACAATTCGAAACCTAGAATTGTTGCTGCGAAAACCACCACGCAGCACCCTTGTCCGTAGTTGCAGAGGGTCGAGTAAATAATAACCTTTCCAACTACCCAAGGCGGCCTCCACTCTTAACTGCCTGCTTAGCGCATACACGTAACTGCATATAATTAAACTTACCAGCCCTTCACGACACTAGAATCACCTACTCTATGCGAATCTCACCACATAGGATTACAGTCTACCTCTAGCTCGTTGCACCCAGCTGAACTCTCACCACACAGCATAACCGAACGGACAGCCGCAAGAAATTATTGAAAACACCGCTGCTACCATTGTAATAACCCTTCAACCTTGTAATAGCTCTGACTCTTTTGTAATTATTCTGAACGCATCCCTTGCTGTTATACTACTTTCTCCTTACTTCTCTTCGCTCTCTCATCCAATACCCCAGCATAACACTGTTACAGTCCAGTATGACCCCTCACTGGACTGCCACGAATATAAACTGAATATTAAATGAGGAGAACATAACAAGAATAGGGGTTATTAATTACAACTAATAATTAAAAATCATTAAAACACTGCCACCACCTTCTCAACATAAATGAATGTGTCTAAAATTATTGTGTCCCCAGGAAGGAAGGGACTCAATTATCATGGAACTCAAAGGGCCAGTAAATGAATCTTAATGGTTTAATACTGTAATCTTACTGAACTGAACGGGAGATTCTAGAGCGACTTTACTATTTCATACGATGGAGAACACAGGGGAATTTCTATTACAGCAGATGAAAATCACAAGAATGAATAACACAGTCATTAATCAAAGGGAACAGATAACTAAACACAAATACATTAAAATTCTTTATTATTGGAACCCATATATTTAAATCAAAATTGAAACATAGCCTACTCTAAAACTCTACGAGACAAAATGGAATGTAATACCGAAATATATGATATCAAGTGCACAATACCTTGAAACCACACTGAGACCGAGATGTTGATGGCTTGCAACCACAGGTCAAAGGGTCCTGTCCCCACCAAGCTCCAGAACACACTAACTAATCTTTATTAAAATGCTTACCAGTGGGACAGGCTCCACCCCCTAGTTTCTAGGCCCAAATTAACTCCTCCTATCCCAAACCTATGGCCAATGGATTTAAACATAACTGGGTGATCTAGCATACGGACCAATGGCATGGACAGGCACTACCCTGAGGGACTCTGCCTCTCTTCTTAACCAATGAACACAGAGTGTCACTCTTAGGCCAGCCAAAACTCTTGACATAGCTCCGTCCCCTAGGCTCCTTGGACATAGGCCTGTTCTTAAAGTTCTGTTTTACTCCCATAAGATCATGAACCGTTCCCACGCTACAACAGGAAATCCAAACGGTCGTATGGCTCCGAACTCCCTCACTCGAAACTTGAGAATTACGGTAACTCGTCACTGTTCTTAAAACTGTCAAATGGTTAGTGGCAAAGGCAGGAGGAGAGGGGAAACAGATTGGAAAAAGGGGATTGGAAATGACTGGGAGACAAATGATTTGGAAAGATTGGAGACATAGGGATTGGGGAACAAGTGACTTGACCACCTGCCTAAGGGGTAATTTGACTCTGGTAAGAAGGGGAACTGCCCGAAGGGAGGGGGGAGAATGACCAGAGGTCGGACTGAGGACTGACACATACCATTACAATGTGAACTCCTCGTTGTATTGCAATTATTGCAAAGACTATGGGCATACCATAGAAAAGTGTACCAATCCTCACTGTAAGGTCAGCAGTGAAAATAAACCCAAATCACCTTCTCCTAAAATTCATAAGATTCCTAAGCCTGTAATGAATATTTTTGTTTCTTCCACTGATCTTTCTCTCTTCAACAGACACTTGTACTCCGGAACAGTCTCTGCCAGCCATGGAAATTCGGAGGAAAGGTTCAAAGTGAAGATCTTGAGGGACACCGCTGATCTACAGTCCATTCTTCTGAAATCAGCTGTACCCAACGTCGCCTACACCAGAGAAACTGTTCTCATCATGGACCTAACTGCTACTACACAATATCCACTTGCCAGAGTCCGCCTGGATTGTCCGTTTATGCAAGGTGAAGTCCAAGTTGCCATCTGGGAAAAGCCTTTTCCCATGTAAGGAGTTCAACTTCTCCTGGGTAACGACTTGGCAGAAGATCAACAACCTGCGATTGAAATCATCAAGGAAGCTCCCCAGGTATGTGACTCGGCAGTGGAAAATCCTGTTTTGCAGTTGATTAAAGAGGTCCAATCAAAAGATGCTGACAACGTCTTCCCTCCTGTTATGGTGACGAAGCTGGACACAGCTGCTCACCCGAAACCAGCTGCTGCAGCTGTTCCTCGAGATCCTCCGAGCCTCCTCCCGAATCTCACAGTGCTGGAGTTCCGTAAGTTGCAGAGAGAGGATCCCTCCTTAACATCTTTATTCTTACAGGCTGAGACCCAACCTAACACTATCTCTGGTTTCATTGTAGAAAATAAAGTGTTGTACCGGCATTATAGAACCAGGAAATTGAAGGTGAACGACGATTGGGCCAACATCAAACACCTGGTAGTTCCCTACAGCCTACGATCAGATATCTTGCGTCATCATGGTCAGGGGATCTCGCTCACACAACGGCTTCTACAAGACCTACAAGGCCTTGAAACAGGACTACTACTGGCCAGGTATGATTCGAGATGTCAAAACCTTTGTAAAAAATTGTCGCATGTCTCAGATGACAGGTAAGCCGAACGCTCCGCTATTAAAGGCATCCCTAATACAGGTACCAGTGCCTTCTGAGCCGTTCAGCTATATCAACAACTATGACGAGCCTCTGTCCCAGACAAGCTCAGGTAATGGTCTCTTGTGTTCTACCATCAGGTATTCTACAGCAGTTTCCGTCCAGAACAGTATGGCTGCTAACGTTGTGAAACACCTCGGGAAGCAGTGCCCGCAGTACGGACACCGTCAGGAAAGTCAGAACAAGTGTGGTAACACCTCCAACGACCTGAGTGAGACAAGCAACATCACCAAGGTAATGTCTAATCCTAATCGTTGTACTTGGACTGACTACAATGGTTCTAAATTCTCGATCTATTCCAACACCAGGAAAGATCCTTCTCTCTACGAACCAAATCCAAATAAACGTGCT
Source organism: Procambarus virginalis (assembly GCA_020271785.1). Taxonomy (NCBI): domain Eukaryota; kingdom Metazoa; phylum Arthropoda; class Malacostraca; order Decapoda; family Cambaridae; genus Procambarus; species Procambarus virginalis. The sequence goes on from WNGS01151441.1 coordinate 15,825, forward strand.
CCTCCAGACAACTTTCTCAGCTCTCAGCTAAAATATTGTAAGACAAACTTGCCTTCCATTGCATTTGAAATGCGTAAATCCTTGTCTAGTACTAACTCCATTCTCGCCCTGCCAGGTAATAGAAAACCTTCAGTCTTCCGCCCTGGCGATAGGAACACCACCACGAGATGGGATCATGAACTATAGCTACAGTCATCAGAGCAGAGCCACTCAACATCCTGCACGACGTGCAACACAACGTATCATCCAATCTACTAGGTTACAACTTCAACCTCACCTTGGACTTCAACATTCTTCGGTCCCTCCGTCAGGATCAGTTCTCCAAATTTCGCTGAATCCTGCAACACCATGTGAACATAATGTATCACAATCTCCTTCATTTCCTACTGCTAGCCCAGTTCTCCAATCAACACTTGATATGCTGGGTCTTGCATCAGAGGAACATTCTCACCCTCTCCTTGGATCACTATTCTCGTCGATCCATTCAGCACGCTCGATTCTACAGCAGATTCCTACTTCAGAGTCCTGCAGTGCTACCTCAACATCTTCAAGCACCATCCTCTCCAGCTTCTGCAGCAGACCCAGTTCACCAACCAACATCTGCTTCACTGAACCCTGTACCTGCAGAACTTCAACATCACCATCAACTTCATCAAAGACTCGAACAACGTCGTCGCCAATGCACTTTCATGAGTGCATCCACTCCTACTATTCTACACTCCGCTGCAGTCGAATAGGCAATAGGAGCAGGCTTTGGGGGAGAGCTGTCAAGGTAAAATCTCTAGGAAGAGATTCGGCCTACTCCATTATCGCCTATTCTACTCATTCACGTCTATATAATCAAGAACTGCAGCCAAGAACAACAACAACAACTACTTCCAGACGTCTAGACAGTACTACCAGCCTCCTCCCTTCACGGCCCGTCACCTCACCTCGCACCTGGGTCGCTGGGAGGCCACGCCCTCCCAAACAAGCACTTCAAGTGAGCCGCTTCCTAGTTAAAGAAGACTATCAGCGCCTTTTGCTTGGCCAATATTCGGTATAAATAGGGCTACCAAGCTCTCAAAGATTCAGATTACTCCTGAGTGCTACACTGAGTAGACCTGTTAACACATCTCGGTGTGGTAGCGGATTTAATCAGACTAGGTCATGGTATTCTGCACCATATTTTATTTTGCACCTTAACGTAACATAAATTTGACTGTTCATCTTGTTTGTTTTGCACAATTTGTATTAAAGCCAAGCCTGGATATTTTTTGTAATTTGTTTAGTTTATTTTTAGAGTAAAGTATTTTAAAATTTTTGTTCTGTATCTTTTCTCCTACAGTTAACCTCACCGTGGAGACAACTTGCAGTTTAATTTTTTTCTTTAATTTTTAATTTTGTGACAGGCATTCCATCTGCCTAGGGAAGATGGAATTTTTACTGTCTCAATATATATATATATATATATATATATATATATATATATATATATATATATATATATATATATATATATATATATATATATATATATATATATATATATATANCGGACATCATTATTCCCAAATCCTTGACATGCTGTTTTTCTTCTATGGCAGATTCGATTGTGTTTTTTACCCTGTATTATGTTTAAGATCCTCATTTTTGCCGTATCTGAGTACCTGGAATTTATCACCGTTAAACATCATGTTATTTTCTGCTGCCCAATCGAAAACTTTGTTAATATCTGTTTGTAGTTTATCAATGTCTTCACCAGAGGTAATTTTCATGGTGATTTTTGTATCATCTGCAAAGGATGACACGAAGCTGCGACTTGTGTTTTTGTCTATATCTGATATGAGAATAAGGAACAGCAGTGGTGCAAGGACTGTACCTTGAGGTACAGAGCTTTTAACTGCGGTCGGACTCGATTTTACTTGATTGACTGTTACTCTTTGTGTTCTGTTCGACAGGAAATTGAGTATCCAGCGTCCTACTTTACCAGTTACACCCATTGACCTCATTTTGTGTGCAATCACTCCATGATCACATTTGTCGAATGCCTTTGCAAAATCTGTGTATACGACATCTGCATTATGTTTTTCTTCTAATGCCTCAGTGATTTTGTCATAGTGGTCAAGTAGCTGTGAGAGGCATGATTTTCCTCCTCTAAATCCGTGTTGGCCTGGATTGTGAGGTCATTGGTTTCCATGAATCTAGTGACCTGACTCCTGATCACTCTTTCAAATACTTTTATTATGTGGGACGTTAGTGCAACTGGTCTATAATTCTTTGCCAATGGGTTGCTACCACCCTCGTGTAGAGGGGCATTGTCTGCTGCTTTAAGCACATCTGGTATCTCCCCTGTGTCCAAGCTCTTCCTCTATACTATACTGAGTGGAGTGCCTGTGCTACTGGCACTTTTCATTTCTTTATAAATATTGAATTCCATGAGTCTGGACCAGGGGCTGAGTGCATGGGCATATTGTCAATTTCTCTTTCAAAATCTGCCACGCTCGTGTTGATATCAGTTATATTTACAGGTGTTGAGTATCATTCATAAAGAAATTGTCCGAATCTTCCACTTTCATGCTGAGTATCGGAGTGCTAAACATGTCTTCATACTGATTTTTTAGGATTTCACTAATTTCTTTGTCATCCTCAGTGTATGAACCTTCACAAATACGAATAGGTCCAATACTGGCAGTGGTTTTCGCTTTTGATTTAGCATATGTGAAGAAATATTTTGGGTTTTTCTTTATTTCTTGAATTGCTTTCTGTTCTAGTTGCCTTTCTTCAGTCTGATAGGAATGCTTCAGTCTCTGTTCGATTTCTTCAATCTCCCTGTTTACATTATTTCTTCTCTGTATGGAGAGTCGTGTCTGCTTAAGCATTTCCGTTAATTTCTTCCTCCTTTTGTAATGTCGTCTGTGTTCTCTTTCTACATTGACCTCATTCTGGTTTTCCTTAAAGGAACATGTTTCAGACAGACTTCATATGCTTCAGAAGTCAGTTTTTCTATTCCCTGTGTAGGATTTTTATTTCCTAGAACATTTTCCCATTGAATGTTTGTAAGTTCCCTGTTTATTTTCTCCCAGTCTATCCTCTTATTATTAAAATTGAATTTATTGAATAGCCCTTCTCGCTTGTTGTTTCTCCTGGGCCTACTACCGTTATTAATGTTAGTTTGCACTTCAATGAGCTTGTGGTCCGAGTACGTAGTGTCTGAGACAGTAATGTCTCTGATTAGCTCCTCATTGTTCGTGAATATCAGGACCAGCGTGTTTTCGTTCCTAGTTGGTTCTGTAATCTGCTGACTGAGCGAGAAAGTGGAGGGGGGGTTGTAAACAGGGGGTTGTAAGGGTGGGGGTTGAGAGGGAAATGTAGTTTTCCACAATTCCAATAACGCGTCGACAAGGGTTTGGGTGGTATTTGGCTGGGGTTGGTATGGGTCTGCCAGGGATTGTGGTGGGCATGGGTTGGCCTGGAGGTAAGGTTGGGGAACGGGGTTGTAGGTAGGAAAGGTTTGAGGTTGGTGGTTGTAGGAAGGAAGGGGAGCCTGGACAGGGAGGGTTGCTTGGGTAAGGATGGGGTATTGGCGAGGGTGCGTCTGCATAAATTGTCCATTCATTGATAAAAACCATTTCACCCCAAAACGTAATTTCAAGACCCATCATCGGATCAGGGTGAAATTTTAACACACCATTTGGTTTCATAAATAACCTCTAATAAAAACACAAAACGTTTCCTTGGAAAAATGCTCCGTGTGTCCAAACCGGAAGTATCATTTATTGCCACCCTTCCTAATCGATTTCTCGAGCCCCAGTGAGGACCATCGCCTGTTGACAAGGCGATGACAGCTGCCGGTGGCAGAATCTCGCTGACTACGCTCCACCAATGAATGAATTCCTTAAGTCTTATTATCCTCATTCGTAAAATTTATATGAGGACAGATGGAAATACGCAACCGGCCTCGACTACTAATTATCACTCGTGAAACAAAACACTGTATACGATGTTGCATAAAATACATGCGCAACTATAACGACATAAAAAGGTTACGTTAATTGTTAATTGATCGAAACTACTAGAATGAACTTGATAAAATGTAATGTAATGTAATTTTCACTATATTTATTTGACACTCGAAGATGACTGGTAACGCAATTATAAAAAATTAAAGTAAGAATGTCTTGTCTCTAAATGCAAGACCAATATAAATCTTAGAAAAATATTGATAATTACCGCATTCTTGAACAAAATATACTGAAATTTAAACAGGGAATACCAGCGCGTAATTAATACAACACTTTACGTTAACTGAATTTCTTAACTATTTCTTTTGTAATTCTTAAACACACTAGGACTGAAGACGTTACTAGTACTTTAATACTGGCGCGATGTTTAAGACTTCAACAATTATTTAATTCCTAACGCCCGACGCTAACAACGGCGCTCAAAATAATTATAAGTATTTATTAATTAAACAAGAATTAATGATAAATTACTTATTTACGTTACTTAATGAACTCGATGTTTACATAGTATACACTTGTTCATCGCCGGTCGCGTTGTAAAATGATGAGAAATTAGCACTGATAGCCGCGACGCTACAGAGTCGCGCTGAATCTTAATAAAAAATTAGTAATTATTTTCCCCAAATTATAAATTAAATACTGGCGCGTAGTTGACTTGTTTCTTTACTGAATATAACACTCACTAGACACTTGGCCTTGGGAGAGCGCAAACAATTACAGACCGCATGATCGTATGGCTAGACACAAAACTAGAATTTATTCCCAAAACTGAGATTTTCCAAGCGACTTTGAAAAATAAGAACATAAGAACATAAGAACATAAGAACAAAGGCAACTGCAGAAGGCCTATTGGCCCATACGAGGCAGCTCCTATTTATAACCACCCAATCCCACTCATATACATGTCCAACCCATGCTTGAAACAATCGAGGGACCCCACCTCCACAATGTAACGCGACAATTGGTTCCACAAATCAACAACCCTGTTACTGAACCAGTATTTACCCAAGTCTTTCCTAAATCTTAACTTATCCAATTTATACCCATTGTTTCGCGTTCTGTCCTGTGTTGATACTTTCAATACCCTATTAATATCCCCTTTGTTATGTCCATTCATCCACTTGTAAACCTCTATCATGTCACCCTTAACTCTTCGCCTTTCCAGTGAATGCAAATTAAGCTTTGTTAATCTTTCTTCATATGAAAGATTTCTAATTTGGGGAATTAACTTAGTCATCCTACGCTGGACACGTTCAAGTGAATTTATATCCATTCTATAATATGGCGACCAAAACTGAACTGCATAATCTAAATGGGGCCTAACCAGAGCAAGATATAGCTTGAGAACCACACCAGGTGTCTTGTTACTTACGCTGCGATTAATAAATCCGAGTGTCCTATTTGCCTTATTACGAACATTTATGCAGTGATCCTTTTGTTTTAAATTCTTACTAATTATAACTCCCAGATCCCTTTTGCAATCCGACTTCGCAATCTCAACACCATCTAGCTCGTATCTTGTAACTCTATCATCATTACCTAGCCTCAGAACTTTACATTTATCAGCATTAAACTGCATCTGCCAGTCCTTTGACCATTTCAAAACCCTATCTAGATCAACTTGATGTGATAGTGAGTCCTCCTCCGAATTAATTTCCCTACCGATTTTCGTATCATCGGCAAATTTGCAAATGTTGCTACTCAAACCTGAATCTAAATCATTTATATATATTATAAACAACAGAGGTCCCAGGACAGAGCCTTGAGGCACTCCACTTACAACATTTTCCCACTCTGACTTGACTCCATTTATACTAACTCTCTGTTTCCTTTGGTATAGCCATGCCCTAATCCAGCTTAATATAGCACCCCCAATACCATAAGCCTCTATCTTTTTAATCAGTCTTTCATGTGGCACTGTATCGAAAGCTTTGCTAAAGACAAGGTACACAACATCACAATCCTTACCACTATCAACTGCCTCAACTATGCTAGAATAAAAAGATAACAAATTTGTTAAACATGAACGGCCATTTATAAAACCATGTTGCGACTCAATTATTAATTTATGTTTTTCAAGATGAAGACGAATTTTATTTGCTATTATAGATTCGAGTAACTTTCCCACAATAGACGTTAGGCTAATTGGTCGATAGTTAGACGCAAGTAATCTATCTCCTTTCTTAAAAACTGGTATCACATTAGCAACTTTCCAAAACTCTGGCACTCTGCCTGACTCTATTGATTTATTAAATATAATTGACAGTGGGTCACAAAGCTCCTCTTTGCATTCTTTCAGCACTCTGGCAAACACTTCATCCGGCCCTGGGGATTTGTTTGGTTTGAGTTTTACTATTTGTTTAAGAACATCCTAAGAAATTTTTTCGGTCAAATTGATTGGAAAGTCTTGGGTATGGGGTGTGGGCCGGTCTTGGAGCGAGACATGAACCCAGCGATAGGTGATGTAAATGGGGATTTCGATGTGGATTCAATTTATAACGTATTTAAGAATATTCTAAACAAAGCACAGGAACGTAGTATACCACACAAATTGAATAGATCGATTACTAATGACCCAAAGTGGATAACAAAGAATTTGAAGAATCTTATAGGTAAAAAGAGAGCTTGGTACAAAAGGATTAAAAATGGGGAGGTCACTTTAGAACAGGAATTCGTACAACTAGTTAGAAATGTTAAAAAAGAGATAAGGAAAGCAAAAAGAAACTATGAAGTTCGTATAGCAGGGCAAGCAAAGACAAATCCTAAAGGGTTTTTTCAGTTATATCGAACTAAGACTAGGGAAAGGATAGGTCCATTAAAAACTGAGACAGGTCAAATAACAGATAGTGATGAAGAGATGAGTAGTATTTTTAATAAATATTTTGTATCTGTATTTACTAAAGAGGAACTTAACAATATGCCTTCAGCCCAACAAGTCTATGTGGGTGGGGACGAGGACAGGTTGACGAGTTTAGCAGTTACCAGGGAGGATGTTCTTAAACAAATAGTAAAACTCAAACCAAACAAATCCCCAGGGCCGGATGAAGTGTTTGCCAGAGTGCTGAAAGAATGCAAAGAGGAGCTTTGTGACCCACTGTCAATTATATTTAATAAATCAATAGAGTCAGGCAGAGTGCCAGAGTTTTGGAAAGTTGCTAATGTGATACCAGTTTTTAAGAAAGGAGATAGATCACTTGCGTCTAACTATCGACCAATTAGCCTAACGTCTATTGTGGGAAAGTTACTCGAATCTATAATAGCAAATAAAATTCGTCTTCATCTTGAAAAACATAAATTAATAATTGAGTCGCAACATGGTTTTATAAATGGCCGTTCATGTTTAACAAATTTGTTATCTTTTTATTCTAGCATAGTTGAGGCAGTTGATAGTGGTAAGGATTGTGATGTTGTGTACCTTGACTTTAGCAAAGCTTTCGATACAGTGCCACATGAAAGACTGATTAAAAAGATAGAGGCTCATGGTATTGGGGGTGCTATATTAAGCTGGATTAGGGCATGGCTATACCAAAGGAAACAGAGAGTTAGTATAAATGGAGTCAAGTCAGAGTGGGAAAATGTTGTAAGTGGAGTGCCTCAAGGCTCTGTCTTGGGACCTCTGTTGTTTATAATATATATAAATGATTTAGATTCAGGTTTGAGTAGCAACATTTGCAAATGTTGCTACTTTGCTTTGTTCTAAACAAAGCACAGGAACGTAGTATACCACACAATTGAATAGATCGATTACTAATGACCCAAAGTGGATAACAAAGAATTGAAGAATCTTATAGGTAAAAAGAGAGCTTGGTACAAGAGGATTAAAAATGGGGAGGTCACTTTAGAACAGGAATTCGTACAACTAGTTAGAAATGTTAAAAAGAGATAAGGAAAGCAAAAAGAAACTATGAAGTTCGTATAGCAGGGCAAGCAAAGACAAATTCT
>WNGS01151450.1:0-15510 GCA_020271785.1 Procambarus virginalis
TTTTGTTTATTGCTTATTTGATCACCATAACATTTTTCTGACTTGAAACTTATCATTCATTTTCATTCACAAAGCACTGATCGGGAGAGTGTGAAAAAACTTGGTGTAAATTCCTCACATAAATTTCACAAGTGTGGATTTTTATCCAATTAATTTATGAATATTATATTCAAGCATAACTAAGTATGTTCTAAGACAAATACATATACTGTATATGTACATGAACACAAATACATATTGTGAGGTCTAATGACAAGACATCCAGCGAGTGAAGAGAAGGTGACATGCGGGTCAGTTCGGGCACAGTGAGAGTGTGTGACCACTGATGGAGGTGCCTGTGTGTGTGCAGGTGCCGGGAGGCGGGGCCGGGAGCTTGGGCCCCTCGGCGGAGGCAGCAGAGTCGCTGTGCAAGGTATGCCCCGACCTGCCCGCCTGCAACGACAACAATAACACGCTCATGCAAGGTAAGTTTTCCACCTCTACACTTATATGGTCCCCTAGGTACCTTATATGGCCCCTAGGTACCTTATATGGCCCCCAGGTACCTTATATGGCCCCAGGTACCTTATATGGCCCCTAGGTACCTTATATGGCCCCCAGGTACCTTATATGGCCCCCAGGTACCTTATATGGCCCCCAGGTACCTTATATGGCCCCCAGGTACCTTATATGGCCCCCCAGGTACCTTATATGACCCCCCAGGTACCTTATATGGCCCCAGGTACCTTATATGGCCCCCAAGTACCTTATATGGCCCCCCAGGTACCTTATATGGCCCCCCAGGTACCTTATATGGCCCCCAGGTACCTTATATGGCCCCCAGGTACCTTATATGGCCCCCAGGTACCTTATATGGCCCCCAGGTACCTTATATGGCCCCCCAGGTACCTTATATGGCCCCCCAGGTACCTTATATGGCCCCCAGGTACCTTATATGGCCCCCAGGTACCTTATATGGCCCCCCAGGTACCTTATATGGCCCCCAGGTACCTTATATGGCCCCCAGGTACCTTATATGGCCCCTAGGTACCTTATATGGCCCCCTAGGTACCTTATATGGCCCCAGGTACCTTATATGGGCCCCCAGGTACCTTATATGGGCCCCCAGGTACCTTATATGGAACCCCAGGTACCTTATATGGCCCCCAGGTACCTTATATGCCCCCAGGTACCTTATATGGCCCCAGGTACCTTATATGGCTCCAGGTACCTTATATGGCCCCCAGGTACCTTATATGGCCCCAGGTACCTTATATGGCCCCTAGGTACCTTATATGGCCCCCAGGTACCTTATATGGCCCCTAGGTACCTTATATGGCCCCCAGGTACCTTATATGGCCCCCAGGTACCTTATATGGCCCCCATGTACCTTATATGGCACCTCGTGGTGCAGCACTACACCTCGTGGTGCAGCACTACACCTCGTGGTGTAGCACTACACCTCGTGGTGTAGCACTACACCTCGTGGTGTAGCACTACACCTCGTGGGTGTAGCACTACACCTCGTGGTGTAGCACTACACCTCGTGGTGCAGCACTACACCTCGTGGTGCAGCACTACACCTCGTGGTGCAGCACTACACCTCGTGGTGCAGCACTACACCTCGTGGTGTAGCACTACACCTCGTGGTGTAGCACTACACCTCGTGGTGTAGCACTACACCTCGTGGTGTAGCACTACACCTCGTGGTGCAGCACTACACCTCGTGGTGTAGCACTACACCTCGTGGTGCAGCACTACACCTCGTGGTGCAGCACTACACCTCGTGGTGCAGCACTACACCTCGTGGTGTAGCACTACACCTCGTGGTGTAGCACTACACCTCGTGGTGTAGCACTACACCTCGTGGTGCAGCACTACACCTCGTGGTGTAGCACTACACCTCGTGGTGCAGCACTACACCTCGTGGTGTAGCACTACACCTCGTGGTGCAGCACTACACCTCGTGGTGTAGCACTACACCAAGGTGTACCTGAGGTGTGGTCTACAAGTTATGTTTAAACAGGATTGTTGAAGTGACAACTACAGCATTGTTAATTAACACACTTGAGGCCACTACGCTGCTGGTCCAGTCTGGCTTAAACTTACCCTTTGTCATCACACGTGAGGAAAGCAGCGCCGACCCCAATGTGTTTCTATATTCCAAGATAGTTGTGTAATAAACTAATGTTAAGACATTAGAGGTCTCTGTACCTTGAAGAAACTTCTCAATCCCTCAATGTTAAGCACCTCTAAGAATCATACTCCACTCGCGGTTACCTTGCGATGGTTCCGGGGTTCAAGAGTCCCGCGGCACAGTCTCTAGCACGCTAACGATCCAACCCGTCCTCGACTCAAGTCCATTACATTCAGCGGTCAACCCCACAGACGCATTCATAAATTTTAACATGCTGTTCATTCAAAACGGGAATTTTCTCAAGTATAAATTAATATTATAATGTATTAGCATATTGTGTATAAATAGTCATAGGTTAGGTTAGGTGTTTAGGTTCTGTTGGTGATTATTTGTATTTGTAGTACGTGGGTGAAGCATTTATAGCGTTGTGATTCGAACAAAATTCGTCAGTGAAGCACTTGTTCCGGAAGTGTTCGAACGTCAGCAGTTGTGAGTCGTGTGTAAACCGCTTTTCATTCATAAACAGGGGGTTTGGCGGGTGCATGGAATCACTTTTGGATCTTTGTTTGGAGGACGGGCTGAACGATCACTGTTCAACCCGCCCTCACACCAGGCTGGTTAAAGCAGCGGCCGTCCTCCGCAACACATTCATCAACTTTAACATACTGTGTATTAAAATTTTGTTTGTTCTCATATATAAATTAATATTATACATAAAAATTGTATGTATATTTAGGCGTAGGTTACGTTAGGTGTTCAGGTTCTGTTGGCGATTTTTTATTTGAAGTACCTGAGTGAAGCATTTATAGAATTGTGGTTCGAACAGAGGACGTGAGCGAAGCACTTGTTCCGGAAGTGTTCGGACGACAGCAGTTGTACAGCCCGTCCTCACATTAGGATCCAAGGTTGTTAATCCAGCCGCCAAACTCCGTTTATGAATGAAAAGCGGTTTACACACGATTCACAACTGATGACGTCCGAACACTTCCGGAACAAGTGCTTCGCTCACGTCCTCTGTTCGAACCACAATTCTATAAATGCTTCAGTCACGAACTTCAAATACTAATAATCGCCAACAGAACCTAAACACCTAACCTAACTTACGCCTAACTATACATAGAAGTTTTGTGTATAATAATATTAATTTATATATGAGAACAAACTTATTTTTAATACACAGTATGTTAAAGTTGATGAATGTGTCTGCAGAGGACGGCCGCTGCTTTAACCAACCAATGTGTGAGGATGGGTTGCAGCTGTGAGTCGTGTGTAAACTGTTTTTTTTTTATATTAAAAAAAGGGGTTTGGTAGCTGGATTAACTAGCTCTGATCTGTGTATGCGAGGACGGGTTGACTCCAGCCCGTCCTCCAAACAAAGACCCAAAAGAATTCCATGCACCAGCCAAACTCCAGCTGTTTATGAATAAAAAAATACACGCGACTCGATCAGAGCTGATTTTGTTCGAACACTTCCGCAACAAGTGCTTCACTGACGAATTTTGTCGAACCACAACGCTGTAAATGCTTCACCCACGTACTACAAATACAAATAATCGCCAACAGAACCTAAACACCTAACCTAACCACTGCTTAAATATGCACAATATGCTAATATACCACAATATTAATTTATATTTGAGAAAAACCTTGTTTTGAATGAACAGCATGTTAAAATTTATGAATGGGTCTTCGGGGTCGACCGCTGGATGGCATGGACTTGGTCTGAGAACGGCCGGGTTCCTAATACAAATAATCGCCAACAAAATTTAAATACCTAACTTATGCGTAACTTTATACAGAATTTTAATATATTAATGGTGCGGTCGTCCGCCAAGACTCATTGAGGCGAGAGTTGCGAGGGTGGTAAGAGCAGAGCCTCACTTTGTCCTCAGAGAAGCAGCGCCACCGAGGCACCATGGTGGACGTGGACCAGCTCGACCCCACCAGCGACCCGGTGCTCTCCCTCGTGCTCACTCAGTGCGTCTCCCTACACTCCCACAACCAAGGTAACAACCCCTCTACACGCTACCTTCCTTGTAAGACGCCCCTCCTCCTCCTTCTTGTTTTATGTTTAGCTACTCAGAACGAAATGTCCATTTAGCACGGGCGATAGTGAGTTCGTAAAGAAGCTCCTCACTTGTAAGCCTTTATATCCCCTCATAACTCGCCTGGCATACTTGTATACACCTCTACACCCTTCGTAACTCACCTGGCATACTTGTATACACCTCTACACCCTTCGTAACTCACCTGGCATACTTGTACACACCTCTACACCCTTCGTTACTCACCTGGCATACTTGTACACACCTCTACACCCTTCGTAACTCACCTGGCATACTTGTACACACCTCTACACCCTTTGTAACTCACCTGGCATACTTGTATACACCTCTACACCCTTCGTAACTCACCTGGCATACTTGTACACACCTCTACACCCTTTGTAACTCACCTGGCATACTTGTATACACACCTCTACACCCTTCGTAACTCACCTGGCATACTTGTACACACCTCTACACCCTTCGTAACTCACCTGGCATACTTGTACACACCTCTACACCCTTTGTAACTCACCTGGCATACTTGTATACACCTCTACATCCTTCGTTACTCACCTGGCATACTTGTATACACCTCTACACTCTTCGTAACACGCTAAACATACATAGGTTCACTTTTACGTCCGCCTTAACTTGTCTGACGTACGTCATTAAACCTTTACTCGCCTGTGTACGTTTCCCGCATTTATTAAAAATGCTTAGTGTCAAAACTATGAAGATGCAGCTGTCTCCAGCCCATAACACAGACAGTTAGTGCACTACCAGCTCGAAACTATCAGTAAATTAACATTAATTCAAATTAGACATCAACTCTATACAAGAGATAATGTCTGTTTGTCCAAAGTTGGAGGCCAGACATTTGGGGCCAGGCTGGCCCAAATTGACAGAGAGAATGGCCTGGGATGCGGGATGAACATAGGCTAGTCGGGATCGCCATAAATTAAAAGGGAACAGCGTGCCAGGGTCACATCAAGACCCCCACCACGATTTTTGGCACTGCCCGCCGGCTCCACAGCTAAATATTTTGAAAATAAACATCTCAAGAAAGATTTTTCCTCTTATAGTAATATACACCGTTATTCATTGATTTTAGGAAAATTAACAAATTTCCTGCTATTCATAATTTGCCCGTAGCGGCATAAAACAGACAATCCTCCAACAGCTCCCTAGGTTTTATTAAGCCCCGCCCTTTTTTCTAAGTAAATAAGTAACAATTCCTTTTGTTTATATTTCACACTGCTCACTCCACTCACTCACACAGAAATGGGGGATATTTTTTATGAGAGATGGATAGACTGAGGGATAGATGGATGGAAAGAAAGATAGATGCATAGATAGTTGGCTGGACAGATTTAAAAACATATAGACTGGAAGAGGGATATAGATAGATGGATAGTAACATAGTACCACCTCCCAGAGTACCATCATACCACCACCACAATGGTACCAATCTCGTGTCACGCTCCATCATATTTGTTATAAATGAAGAGATTAAACGACTTTAAATATATTTTAAGACAAGAGTTGTGACAGTCCCCGGTGTTGTGACAGTCCCCGGTGTTGTGACAGTCCCGGTGTTGTGACAGTCCCGGTGTTGTGACAGTCCCGGTGTTGTGACAGTCCCGGTGTTGTGACAGTCCCGGTGTTGTGACAGTCCCCGGTGTTGTGACAGTCCCGGTGTTGTGACAGTCCCGGTGTTGTGACAGTCCCAGTGTTGTGACAGTCCCCGGTGTTGTGACAGTCCCAGTGTTGTGACAGTCCCCGGTGTTGTGACAGTCCCAGTGTTGTGACAGTCCCGGTGTTGTGACAGTCCCAGTGTTGTGACAGTCCCCGGTGTTGTGACAGTCCCAGTGTTGTGACAGTCCCGGTGTTGTGACAGTCCCCGGTGTTGTGACAGTCCCGGTGTTGTGACAGTCCCAGTGTTGTGACAGTCCCGGTGTTGTGACAGTCCCCGGTGTTGTGACAGTCCCCGGTGTTGTGACAGTCCCAGTGTTGTGACAGTCCCCGGTGTTGTGACAGTCCCGGTGTTGTGACAGTCCCCGGTGTTGTGACAGTCTCAGTGTTGTGACAGTCCCCGGTGTTGTGACAGTCCCGGTGTTGTGACAGTCCCAGTGTTGTGACAGTCCCAGTGTTGTGACAGTCCCAGTGTTGTGACAGTCCCGGTGTTGTGACAGTCCCCGGTGTTGTGACAGTCCCCGGTGTTGTGACAGTCCCGGTGTTGTGACAGTCCCAGTGTTGTGACAGTCCCGGTGTTGTGACAGTCCCGGTGTTGTGACAGTCCCCGGTGTTGTGACAGTCCCGGTGTTGTGACAGTCCCCGGTGTTGTGACAGTCCCAGTGTTGTGACAGTCCCGGTGTTGTGACAGTCCCCGGTGTTGTGACAGTCCCGGTGTTGTGACAGTCCCAGTGTTGTGACAGTCCCGGTGTTGTGACAGTCCCCGGTGTTGTGACAGTCCCCGGTGTTGTGACAGTCCCCGGTGTTGTGACAGTCCCGGTGTTGTGACAGTCCCGGTGTTGTGACAGTCCCGGTGTTGTGACAGTCCCCGGTGTTGTGACAGTCCCAGTGTTGTGACAGTCCCAGTGTTGTGACAGTCCCCGGTGTTGTGACAGTCCCGGTGTTGTGACAGTCCCAGTGTTGTGACAGTCCCAGTGTTGTGACAGTCCCCGGTGTTGTGACAGTCCCCGGTGTTGTGACAGTCCCAGTGTTGTGACAGTCCCGGTGTTGTGACAGTCCCCGGTGTTGTGACAGTCCCAGTGTTGTGACAGTCCCGGTGTTGTGACAGTCCCCGGTGTTGTGACAGTCCCGGTGTTGTGACAGTCTCAGTGTTGTGACAGTCCCCGGTGTTGTGACAGTCCCCGGTGTTGTGACAGTCCCCGGTGTTGTGACAGTCCCGGTGTTGTGACAGTCCCAGTGTTGTGACAGTCCCCGGTGTTGTGACAGTCCCGGTGTTGTGACAGTCCCCGGTGTTGTGACAGTCCCGGTGTTGTGACAGTCCCGGTGTTGTGACAGTCCCCGGTGTTGTGACAGTCCCGGTGTTGTGACAGTCCCAGTGTTGTGACAGTCCCCGGTGTTGTGACAGTCCCGGTGTTGTGACAGTCCCGGTGTTGTGACAGTCCCCGGTGTTGTGACAGTCCCCGGTGTTGTGACAGTCCCCGGTGTTGTGACAGTCCCCGGTGTTGTGACAGTCCCGGTGGGTTGACAGTCCCGGTGTTGTGACAGTCCCAGTGTTGTGACAGTCCCCGGTGTTGTGACAGTCCCGGTGTTGTGACAGTCCCCGGTGTTGTGACAGTCCCGGTGTTGTGACAGTCCCGGTGTTGTGACAGTCCCGGTGTTGTGACAGTCCCGGTGTTGTGACAGTCCCCGGTGTTGTGACAGTCCCAGTGTTGTGACAGTCCCGGTGTTGTGACAGTCCCAGTGTTGTGACAGTCCCAGTGTTGTGACAGTCCCAGTGTTGTGACAGTCCCGGTGTTGTGACAGTCCCCGGTGTTGTGACAGTCCCCGGTGTTGTGACAGTCCCGGTGTTGTGACAGTCCCCGGTGTTGTGACAGTCCCGGTGTTGTGACAGTCCCGGTGTTGTGACAGTCCCCGGTGTTGTGACAGTCCCAGTGTTGTGACAGTCCCGGTGTTGTGACAGTCCCCGGTGTTGTGACAGTCCCGGTGTTGTGACAGTCCCGGTGTTGTGACAGTCCCCGGTGTTGTGACAGTCCCCAGTGTTGTGACAGTCCCCGGTGTTGTGACAGTCCCCGGTGTTGTGACAGTCCCCGGTGTTGTGACAGTCCCCGGTGTTGTGACAGTCCCGGTGTTGTGACAGTCCCGGTGTTGTGACAGTCCCCGGTGTTGTGACAGTCCCAGTGTTGTGACAGTCCCCGGTGTTGTGACAGTCCCCGGTGTTGTGACAGTCCCCGGTGTTGTGACAGTCCCGGTGTTGTGACAGTCCCCGGTGTTGTGACAGTCCCGGTGTTGTGACAGTCCCGGTGTTGTGACAGTCTCAGTGTTGTGACAGTCCCGGTGTTGTGACAGTCCCAGTGTTGTGACAGTCCCGGTGTTGTGACAGTCCCGGTGTTGTGACAGTCCCGGTGTTGTGACAGTCCCGGTGTTGTGACAGTCCCCGGTGTTGTGACAGTCCCCGGTGTTGTGACAGTCTCAGTGTTGTGACAGTCCCGGTGTTGTGACAGTCCCGGTGTTGTGACAGTCCCGGTGTTGTGACAGTCCCCGGTGTTGTGACAGTCCCCGGTGTTGTGACAGTCCCGGTGTTGTGACAGTCTCAGTGTTGTGACAGTCCCGGTGTTGTGACAGTCCCAGTGTTGTGACAGTCCCAGTGTTGTGACAGTCCCGGTGTTGTGACAGTCCCCGGTGTTGTGACAGTCCCGGTGTTGTGACAGTCCCGGTGTTGTGACAGTCCCAGTGTTGTGACAGTCCCAGTGTTGTGACAGTCCCGGTGTTGTGACAGTCCCCGGTGTTGTGACAGTCCCCGGTGTTGTGACAGTCTCAGTGTTGTGACAGTCCCGGTGTTGTGACAGTCCCCGGTGTTGTGACAGTCCCAGTGTTGTGACAGTCCCCGGTGTTGTGACAGTCTCAGTGTTGTGACAGTCCCCGGTGTTGTGACAGTCCCAGTGTTGTGACAGTCCCGGTGTTGTGACAGTCCCCGGTGTTGTGACAGTCTCAGTGTTGTGACAGTCCCGGTGTTGTGACAGTCCCCGGTGTTGTGACAGTCTCAGTGTTGTGACAGTCCCAGTGTTGTGACAGTCCCGGTGTTGTGACAGTCCCAGTGTTGTGACAGTCCCCGGTGTTGTGACAGTCTCAGTGTTGTGACAGTCCCGGTGTTGTGACAGTCCCCGGTGTTGTGACAGTCTCAGTGTTGTGACAGTCCCGGTGTTGTGACAGTCCCGGTGTTGTGACAGTCCCAGTGTTGTGACAGTCCCCGGTGTTGTGACAGTCCCGGTGTTGTGACAGTCCCCGGTGTTGTGACAGTCCCCGGTGTTGTGACAGTCCCCGGTGTTGTGACAGTCCCCGGTGTTGTGACAGTCCCGGTGTTGTGACAGTCCCCGGTGTTGTGACAGTCCCAGTGTTGTGACAGTCCCCGGTGTTGTGACAGTCCCCGGTGTTGTGACAGTCCCCGGTGTTGTGACAGTCCCCGGTGTTGTGACAGTCCCGGTGTTGTGACAGTCCCCGGTGTTGTGACAGTCCCCGGTGTTGTGACAGTCCCGGTGTTGTGACAGTCCCAGTGTTGTGACAGTCCCCGGTGTTGTGACAGTCCCGGTGTTGTGACAGTCCCAGTGTTGTGACAGTCCCCGGTGTTGTGACAGTCCCGGTGTTGTGACAGTCCCCGGTGTTGTGACAGTCCCCGGTGTTGTGACAGTCCCGGTGTTGTGACAGTCCCCGGTGTTGTGACAGTCCCCGGTGTTGTGACAGTCCCCGGTGTTGTGACAGTCCCGGTGTTGTGACAGTCCCCGGTGTTGTGACAGTCCCCGGTGTTGTGACAGTCCCCGGTGTTGTGACAGTCCCCGGTGTTGTGACAGTCCCCGGTGTTGTGACAGTCCCCGGTGTTGTGACAGAGCTGATGGAGCGGGTGGAGCGTCTGGAGGCAGAGAAGGCCAGCCTGCTGCTGCAGATGATACAGCTGCGGGTGGGCCTGGTGGAGCTGGGAGCCGGGGACCAGTACACCAGACACTCCCGCGACACCTCCAACAGGTACCTCCTCCCAACGGTAGACTTGGTAGACATATCTACCTCAGTTACTGGCTTGAAAATATATCACGAATATATTTATCATACATGCTTCTGATTATTTATATTTATATTTATATAATCACAGTGTGATTGTCGCCCCCACCCTGACCTGTGACCCCCGCCCCCCCACACCCTCCAGGTTAGAGTTTCCTCTGGAGCCTCCGTCGAGCGGCCTGGCGCCCTCTGGCCGCTCCCCGCCCAGGAATCCTAACCTGTTCGCTGCCAGATTCAGGTCAGTACTCCACACTATTTCTCAATTCTCCTGTTTTGGTAGTACTTAGAGTAGCGATGAGGACCAGAGTGTATATACCGACCTACAACAAAATGAGAAGGTAGAAATCTGAACTATTGAGTTGGAGAAACAGGAAAACTATTTTTTACTTGTGTTGCTTATTAAAACTAAACTAACCTAACCTTCGTGGGCCTGATGCACGATATCTGAGGAGTAATGTGTGCTACACTGGGCGTAGGAATATGTAAGTTTGTGTTTTAGCTTCATATATTTTCAATGAATTCCTTACTAGTCAGTATACTACTGAAGTTTAAGAACGTACGAATTCTGACTATTGACGACTGTCACAATAGGTACTATCTAAACAGGAGGATGGCTTCCTCTCTCACACACACACACACAGCTCAATCCCCGCAAACACAACTAGGTGAGTACACACACACACACACACACACATAATTGATATGATAGAGCCCAGTAGGCTCAGGAATCTGTACACCAGTTGATTGACAGTTGAGTGGCGGGACCAAAGAGCCAAAGCTCAACCCCCGCAAGCACAATTAGGTGAGTACAGTTAGGTGAGTACACACACACACACACACACACACACATACACACACTCCCAGAGACTTGAATTCTACGACCAGGCGACAAAAATAAGGCAAGAAAGAGAAGGGTGGGCAGACTGCATATTTTTGGATTGTCAGAAAGCCTTTGATACAGTGCCACACAAGAGGCTAGTGAAAAAGTTGGAGATGCAAGGTGGAGTGAAAGGGAAGGTACTCCATTGGATAAAGGAGTACCTAAGCAACAGGAGACAACGAATCAGTGTGAGGGGTGAGGTCTCAGATTGGCGAGACGTTACAAGTGGAGTCCCGCAGGGGTCAGTCCTTGGACCAATACTGTTTCTGATATATGTAAATGATCTCCCAGAGGGTATAGAATCGTTTCTCTGAATGTTTGCCGATGATGCAAAAATTATGAGGAGGATTGAAACTGAGGATGATAGTAGGAGGCTACAAGATGACTTAGACTGAGTGAATGGTCCAACAAATGGCTGTTGAAGTTCAACCCGAGTAATTGCAAAGTAATGAAACTAGGCAGTGGAAACAGGAGGCCAGACACAGGATACAGAATAGGAGATGAAGTACTTAATGAAACGGACAGAGAGAAAGATCTAGGAGTTGATATCACACCAAACCTCTCTCCTGAAGCCCACATAAAAAGAATAACGTCTGCGGCATATGCGAGGCTGGCTAACATCAGAACAACATTCAGGAACCTGTGTAAGGAATCATTCAGGATCTTGTACACTACATATGTAAGACCAATCCTGAAGTATGCGGCCCCAGGTTGGAGCCCGTACCTTGTCAAGCACAAGACGAAGCTGGAAAAAGTTCAAAAGTATGCCACTAGACTAGTCCCAGAACTAAGAGGCATGAGTTACGAGGAAAGGCTGCGGGAAATGCACCTTACGACACTGGAAGACAGAAGAGTAAGGGGAGACATGATCACAACCTACAAAATCCTCAGGGGAATCGACCGGGTAAACAAGGATAAACTATTCAACACTGGTGGGACGCGAACAAGGGGACACAGGTGGAAACTAAGTACCCACATGAGCCATATGGACGCTAGAAAGAACTTTTTCAGTGTAAGAGTAGTTATCGGATGGAATGCATTTGGCAGTGATGTGGTGGAGGCTGACTCCATACACAGTTTTAAATGTAGATATGATAGAGCCCAGTAGGCTCAGGAATTTGTACACCTGTTGATTGACAGTTGAGAGGCGGGACCAAAGAGCCAAAGTTCAACCCCCGCAAGCACAAATAGGTGAGTACACACACACACACACACACACACACACACACACACACACACACACACACACACACACACACACACACACACACACACACACACACATTTTTCTATCAGTCAGAAAATTTTTCAACCATGTTAGATGAAAACATACACACATACACACACGTGTGTGTGTGTGTGTACTCACAAATAGGTGAGTACAAATAGGTGAGTACACACACACACACACGTGTGTGTATGTGTGTATGTTTTCATCTAACATGGTTGAAAAATTTTCTGACTGATAGAAAAATGAGGGCAGTAATCAGAGGCAATGTATCGGACTGGAGAAATGTCACAAGTGGAGTACCACAGGGTTCAGTTCTTGCACCAGTGATGTTTATTGTCTACATAAATGATCTACCAGTTGGTATACAGAATTATATGAACATGTTTGCTAACAATGCTAAGATAATAGGAAGGATAAGAAACTTAGATGATTGTCATGCCCTTCAAGATGACCTGGACAAAATAAATATATGGAGCACCACTTGGCAAATGGAATTTAATGTTAATAAATGCCATGTTATGGAATGTGGAATAGGAGAACACAGACCCCACACAACCTATATATTATGTGAGAAATCTTTAAAGAATTCTGATAAAGAAAGAGATCTAGGGGTGGTTCTAGATAGAAAACTATCACCTGAGGACCACATAAAGAATATTGTGCGAGGGGCCAATGCCACGCTTTCTAACTTCAGAATTGCTTTTAAATACATGGATGGCGATATACTAAAGAAATTGTTCACGACTTTAGTTAGGCCAAAGCTAGAATATGCAGCGGTTGTGTGGTGCCCATATCTTAAGAAGCATATCATCAAACTGGAAAAGGTGCAAAGACATGCTATTAAGTGGCTCCCAGAACTGAAGGGCAAGAGCTACGAGGAGAGGTTAGAGGCATTAAATATGCCAAAACTAGAAGACAGAAGAAAAAGAGGTGATATGATCACTACATACAAAATAGTAACAGGAATTGATAAAATCGACAGGGAAGATTTCCTGAGACCTGGAACTTTAAGAACAAGAGGTCATAGATTTAAACTAGCTGAACACAGATGCCGAAGAAATATAAGAAAATTCACTTTCGCAAACAGAGTGGTAGACGGTTGGAACAAGTTAGGTGAGAAGGTGGTGGAGGCCAAGACCGTCAGTAGTTTCAAAGCGTTATATGACAAAGAGTGCTGGGAAGACGGGACACCACGAGCGTAGCTCTCATCCTGTAACTACACTTAGGTAATTACACACACACACACACAAAAGAGGGGGGCCTCGTGGCTGAGTGGACAGCGCTCGGGGATCGTAGTCCAAACCCCGAACCCGACTTCCGGGTTCGATTACCGGAAGAGGAAACAAAGGACAGAATTTCTTTCACCATAATGCCTCTGTTCACCTAGCTGTAAATAGGTATCCAAATGTAGGCTGCTTCAGGCTGCTTCATGGGGATATGTGTGTACTCACCTATTTGTGCTTGCAGGGGTTGAGCTTTGTCTCTTTGGTCCCGCCTCTCAACTGTCAGTCAACTGGTGTACAGATTCCTGAGCCTACTGGGCTCTATCATATCTATATTTGAAACTGTGTATGGAGTCAGCCTCCACCACATCACTACTTAATGCATTCCATTTACTAACTACTCTGACACTGTTAAAATTCTTTCTAATGTCTCTGTGGCTGATTTGGGTACTAAGTTTCCACCTGTGTCCCCTTGTTCGTGTTCCACCCGTGCTGAAGAGTTTGTCTTTGTCCACCCTGTCAATTTCCCTTATATTTTTTTTGCAGGGATATTCCTGCGCGGGCCCTAAGCCTCTGGCTGGCCCACTGCGCGGGCCCTAAGCCTCTGGCTGGCCCACTGCGCGGGCCCTAAGCCTCTGGCTGACCCACTGCGCGGGCCCTAAGCCTCTGGCTGGCCCACTGCGCGGGCCCTAAGCCTCTGGCTGACCCACTGCGCGGGCCCTAAGCCTCTGGCTGGCCCACTGCGCGGGCCCTAAGCCTCTGGCTGGCTCACTGCGCGGGCCCTAAGCCTCTGGCTGACCCACTGCGCGGGCCCTAAGCCTCTGGCTGGCCCACTGCGCGGGCCCTAAGCCTCTGGCTGGCCCACTGCGCGGGCCCTAAGCCTCTGGCTGGCCCACTAAGTGTTGCTTGTTTCTGTTTTACTTGGGCGAGTATGAGATTTATGACTCGTATGGTCGCTTCAGTAAGATTTTGCTCCATGTGTTTACACAACTTCTTCTGCTCTGTTGAATCTAAGTTGAAATCTTAGTGGGTTTGTAACTGTGCACTGTGTTAGATAATGTTCCAGTGGTCTGTTGTGGCTGTAACTGTGCACTGTGTTAGATAATGTTCCAGTGGTCTGTTGTGGCTGTAACTGTGCATTGTGTTAGATAATGTTCCAGTGGTCTGTTGTGTGCTGTAACTGTGCACTGTGTTAGATAATGTTCCAGTGGTCTGTTGCGGCTGTAACTGTGCACTGTGTTAGATAATGTTGCAGTGGTCTGTTGTGGTTGTAACTGTGCACTGTGTTAGATAATGTTCCAGTGGTCTGTTGTGGTTGTAACTGTGCATTGTGTTAGATAATGTTCCAGTGGTCTGTTATGGTTGTAACTGTGCACTGTGTTAGATAATGTTCCAGTGGTCTGTTGTGGTTGTCACTGTGCACTGTGTTAGATAATGTTCCAGAGGTCTGTTGGGCATTTCTCCACAGTGTTGACATTTCCTCTCATCTTCTGGAACCTGTAAGCCTATTTCCCATGCACATGGGTATCCAAGCATGATTCGATGTAAGTGTACTTCTGTTGCTCTACTGCTCCCTTTCATCAACATAAGTGGTTCGTAGTTGGTTGAATTCTTGTACCAACCCGCAGATCCTGATGTTGCAACTGCTGTGTTGTGCTCACTATACATCTTTTGCATTGCTCTGTTTCTAATTACTTTCTTAATCTGTGATAGACTCTGTGGTATGTAAATGTCTACATTTCTTCTCTTAGTTGCAAGTTTTGCAGCTTCGTTTGCATGTCATTTCCTATTATTCCCACATGACTTGGCACTCAGTTGATAAGTATCCTTCGGCCTTGTCGTTTGAGTGTTTGCATTAATGATATGAATTTGTTATCAGATGGATGTTGTCATGTATGTGTTCTTGTAGCATGGTTTCAATGGCATTCTTCGAATCTGTATGTATGATAATATGTTGTCGGTGTTCAGCAAGAGCATGTTCCAAAGTCTTTTGAATGGCTAGCATCTCTGTTTGTAAAGTCGACCACCCATTTGAGAGTCTCCAAACTATTACAGATTCCTGCTTTAACCGCAGCTCCGGTTTCTTGTTTCCTGCTGGTCTACTGATCCATCTTGAAGTATGTGAAGCTGTCAGATGCCAATTTGCTTCTATATGCATCTGTGCAATATTACGTAGCAGATGAGGATTTGTCTGCTACTTTTTCCTTCAAGACCATTTTTGTAGGTGGTTATCATGTCTGTCTCCCCTTACTCTTCTGTTTTCCAGGGAC
>WNGS01151453.1:0-10123 GCA_020271785.1 Procambarus virginalis
CCTCCCTCCTCCATCTCATCCGACACTGGATATCTCCTCTTTTCAATAATAATGCCATTTATTTAATATGATAATTCTGTACTGATTGTTCCAATATATTTATTTTCTCTTTGTTGTGGAAGGTAAGCTATCACTTTAGTTATTTGATAATCAGGGAAAAGTTGTAAATGAAATTTTGCATGTCTTGGTAATGATATAATATTTTTAATTTCTTTAATCATTGTAAATTCTTGTAATAACTCACAATGCAATGCCATGCAGTGGATAATGATATATGTTTTTTCTGACCAATTTTTATCTTTTTCAAAATATGTAATAAGATGCTCAATGATATTCTCATCATATTTAATTAAATCATTAATACAAATGTACATATCAATAGTTTTAATAGTTTTTTATTTGCTTTTAATGTTTTTTGATAATTTATACAATTATAATAATATACTCCCTTAATAAACTTTGTTTTAAACTTTGGGTAATATCTCTTACCCCATCTAAAAGAAACAACATTAAATAAACAACCTCGTTGATAAAAATTATCATTTTGGTTTTTTCAAATTTAAAAGGGGAATGAGCTCTAGAATAAACTGAAAGTGAAAAGCCCTGATCGTCTTCATATACAATATTTTGATTATGAATTTGAGTGAAAAATCTTTCATACCAGACAAATTTATTATCAGCTGTTAGTCCTGACATGTCATAAATCTTATGATATATTAATTGTCTTCTGCTAAGATTGTTTGGATAAGTAAAGTAATATGAGAATCATCGATATTATTATTATTATATAA
The DNA here is from genome assembly GCA_020271785.1 of Procambarus virginalis. Taxonomy (NCBI): domain Eukaryota; kingdom Metazoa; phylum Arthropoda; class Malacostraca; order Decapoda; family Cambaridae; genus Procambarus; species Procambarus virginalis. Next base: position 792 of record WNGS01151453.1, read on the forward strand.
TTATCAGCTATAAATAATTGTCTTATTAGATTAAATCTCAGGGGAAATAATATAATCCAGGAGTTTTTTTAGTGTTAAACTTGTCATTATTTATATGTTCGATTTGTATGTTAATTGAAAGTTTATCATTTTTATTCATCTTTTTTATACAAAACATATATAAAAAAAACAACACACACACACACACACACACACAACACCACACACACACACACCACACACCACACACACACCACACACACACAACACACACACAACACACACACACACACACACACACACACTAATGAAATGACAAAACATACATGTTCGAATCCCAGTCACGTGTTGGGGGGGTATCTTTTTTTTTAGATGATTTTGGGGTTATTTAGAATTTATCTCAGAAAAATTGTGGTAAATCACAAATACCCAAATAAACAAAGAAAACAACTATTTAATCATAGAAAGAAATTGGTATAGGTTATAAAAAAATGAATAAAAATCTTCTAATTGATAATAGTAAGATCAATGACAAGTTTTTACTAGGCCTAACTCTAATTATGAATCAAAATTTATGTTTTAAACTTTCAAATTTTTCTTCATTCCAATATTATGGAAGAGATAATATACTCCATATACATCCTGTATTATGTGAAATGAAGCCACTAGGTTTACTGGGCCAGTCATTAGATTCACTTTATCTTTCAAAGAAAATTATACCTAAAGAAATTCAGATAATATACATTAGCCCTCATCATATTTTTTCTCACGAAACCAATGGCCAAATCACAGCTGATTTGCTCTTAGGGGGATTCAAGAATAATATTACGCCACTTTATCTCTTAAATGAACATAATCTAAATTCCCTTGTTGCAAATCCCTCTCACAGATTTAGACTTATAGATGGTCGATCGGTAGAAATGTTTGATAATATGTGGAAGCTAGGAACTAATGATTGTGCAATTGATAGTAAAGATCATAATAATGATTTATTGGGAATTCGTCCCATTTTGGGCTTGTGTGATTTATTTCCTATTTCTAAGCGTTTAATATATTTAACCCAATTGAGCGATTTGATCAATAAAATTCACCAAGTATTTAATATAATTAAATATTTTCCCTATCTAATACATCCGTATCGTTTGCTGGTTTCTGAAACAGGGAATTTTTATATTATGTCATTTAGTCTCCTTCATTATTTATTTTCACCTCATGCTGAAACCAAAAAAATTAAAGATATTGTCTTTTCTCATCCACAATCTTTAATACAACGTACTGAAAATATTGAAAATATAGAAAGTATTGAAAGTAATAATCTAAATAGAATCAAAGTTAAATCAAAAGAAAATGTAATAATAGCTAGCAAAGACTTCAAAATATATCATAATTATTTAGCTCAAAGTAACTGTCGTCTACTTCTCGATATGTTACACTCACTATTTGTAACTATTATATGGATTGCTAATGGTGGAGGAGTTATACATAAACAACATACATTGGTACGCAATTATTTAACCTTACAAGGGAATATTACCATAAAACCCACCCCCCCAAAAATCCATATAAAGTTACATCACGAAAACCAATTCATAATCCTAAACTATCTTCTTCTTCCCAACCACCATCTCAACTTGAACTAACATCATCTCCACCATCACCGTTATCTAATAATGGTAATCAACAACTGAATTGCCAGAATCCATATGGTTTATGTCATGCACAGATAATTTACAGTTCATTCCATACAGATGAAATCAAATGTAATGTGGCTCAACATGTTCATAATTATGGTTGCCTTCATTTGTTGAATTATACTCCAACAGTTCTTGAGGAAGCCTTTAGTGAAACATTAACATCACACCGAGATAATATTCTAATTGATGTAATTGAAAATGAGATCAATATAATTTTAGCATTTATATCACAGATAAAAAAGGAACTCGAGTCAACAATAATTTAATATATATATAGACCGGGCCTCTCTCTACCCCCAGGAAGCAGCCCGTGACAGCTGACTAACTCCTAGGTACCTAATTACTGCTAGGAAACAGGGGTATCAGGCCGAAAGACACCATCCAATGTTTGTGTCCACTTAGCTGTGTGGTGGTCTAATAGTATACATTATTTGATTAGATGTGAGAGACATTTTTTTATATAAATAAAATAATAATGTCACTATTAAATTCCTTATATATTATAATATTTATGATATTTTTAATTGCGATCATTTTAATTATATATTTGAATAGTAGGTCAACAATTTCAACTCAGCATCCTCAACTGTCAATGAATATAATTCAACGACATGATCACCACACTGGTCTTTATGTTGTCATTAAAAGTAAGTATTATATGGACCAAAATTGTGGTTATGATATGATTTCTCATGTAAATACAGTTAATTGCAATGATGATAATTCTGGTGATAATGATGTATTTTGTAAATTTGATACATCCATATTTGATCAATTTAGAAAAGTGAAGTGGTATTTTAATACCTTAACACCGATAATTTTATTATCTATTCGTAATCTTGATTTTTCACCTATTGTATATGAGACAATTGAAGATCTTCCACACTCTATAGATCATGAGATTGTAAGCTTGCGTGAAAATATGAAGAAAAGCTCAATTGCTAATGGTAATAAGTTACCAAAATGTGTATGGGTATCTTGTTCACATATTTGGGTAAATAGTCCAAACAAATATACTCCGCAAGGTTTCCTGTTTATTATTTTCCAACCAAGGAATATATAGATGGATATTATGCTCCACTTCTTCCAATTCAATTGAAACTTAGTCCAGGTGAAAATATTATACAATGTAAAATGTGGGCAAAAAATATTGATATAATGCGTAATCCATTTGCTGTGGTTAAATTTAGGATCACTGTTAAAATAAGATAATTAATTTAATGAGTGTGTGTTCGTTATAAAGATCAATGTTTGTTTCTCAGAGACATTTAACATAAGAGTTACTCAAACACATCATTATATATATTTCTGAGTTTATAATATACAAAGAACTATTGTTTTTTCTATCATTTTCAGATAATTATAAAATGATGGTGATGTTGGTTCTATTTGTTCTTCAAGATCCCAACTGTCAACAAGGGTAGCGCAGTTGCCTTTTTTTTTTTGGTAAACAATGAAAAAGCAATATGAAATCTACCCCAGAAAATATTCTGTGCTAATACTAGCAGCCCCCAAAAATATATTTCAAGTGTGGGATAAAATTGTCATATGGAGAAATAATTAAAAATAAAAGTGGAATTTTTACAAGACTTAAATCCAACAATCAACTTGTATCACTTAGTGGAAAATTCATTTTTACTTATATTAGATAATGTTTCATCGATAAATGTAAGAAAAACATTTGCCGACTTATTAATTGATCTTCAAACTAGTGGAATGATTAGTATAAAATGTGCTTCAATTACTTGGCCATCAAAAAAAAATTGAAAACTTTAATTTAAAACATTTTGAAGATGTTAAGATTATTTTAAGTATGAATGACTGGGAACGAAATGGTGTATTGGAAAATATGTACCTTTCATTTGAATTTGCAGACATTAGTATTAAACGTAATTTAAAATCTTTAAAGATTTTAACAGAAGATGTAGGGAGTATCAATTCAGAAAAATTGAGAGCAAATCTACTTGATACTTGGAACAATGAAATACCACCTATATACCCTTCTGAAGTTCTCCCAGATAGTGAATATACTGTTATTGAAGTAAATAGCAACAAACACAGCCGTGATTCGCAATTAGGTTCAATTGGTATTCCTGTAAAACGTAAGAAGTATAACTGACTGGTGTTATAATGGAAAGGGAAGAAGATACTGCTCACTAGGAAGGTGTCAAAGAAAAGTAGTACAAGATGCCGCCAGACTAATAAACTATAGCCCTGTCCACGAAAAGAGTAATGTAATTTTATCTTCTCTCTTCAAGGTCATAAGGCAAGTTTTTACCAAATTTATGTATTTTTTCAAACATTTTCTTATGAAAGATAAATCTGTCCATTTCAATAATGTTTATTATTTAAATTTGTTTAGATTTGAGTTAAAACTTATTTAGATATATAACCAAACCTAACCAACCCGACCTAAGCTAACCTACCTTATCGTAAAATTGACCTAAACTATCACAATTAAGTCAATAAATTATGATCATAATGTAATATATTAGTAGTACTTTAAATAAACAAATTGAAAATAATTTATCGAAAATAAAGAAAAGCACTCAGCCTACTAAGGCAATCATGCTTTTCATAGTAGGCTGAGAAGTATGCTCTGGTTACTAGGTACGATATATATATATATATATATATATATATATATATATATATATATATATATATATATATATATATATATGTCGTACCTAGTAGCCAGAACGCACTTCCTACTATGCAATGCCCGATTTGCCTAATAAGCCAAGTTTTATGAATTAATGTTTTTTCGACAACCTAACCTACCTAACCTAACCTAACCTAACTTTTCCGGCTACCTAACCTAACCTAACCTATAATAGGTTAGGTTAGGTTAGATAGGGTAGGTTAGATTCGGTCATATATCTACGTTAATTTTAACTCCAATAAAAAAAAATTGACCTCGTACATAATGAAATGGGTAGCTTTATCATTTCATAAGAAAAAATTAGAGAAAATATATTAATTCAGGAAAACTTGGCTTATTAGGCAAATTGGGCCTTGCATAGTAGGCCAAAAAGTGAGTTCTGGCTACTAGGTACGACATATATATATATATATATATATATATATATATATATATATATATATATATATAATATATATATATATATATATATATATATATATATGTCGTTCCTAGTAGCCAGAACGCACTTCTCAGCCTACTATGCAATGCCCGATTTGCCTAATAAGCCAAGTTTTCATGAATTAATATATTTTCTCTCATTTTTTTCTTATGAAATGATAAAGCTACCAATTTCATTATGTATGAGGTCAATTTTTTTATTGGAGTTAAAATTAACGTAGTTATATGACCGAACCTAACCAACCCTACCTAACCTAACCTAACCTAAATTATTTTATAGGTTAGGTTAGGTTAGGTAGCCGAAAAAGTTAGGTTAGATTAGGTTAGGTAGGTTAGGTACTCGAAAAACAGTTAATTCATGTAAACTTGGCTTATTAGGCAAATCGGGCCTTGCATAGTAGGCTGAGAAGTGCGTTCTGGCTACTAGGTACGACATATATATATATATTTATATATAATATATATATATATATATATATATATATATATATATATATATATATATATATATATGTTATTAAATATGACCGAAAAAGTAAGATTAATAATTCTAACACGAATTTTCTCAATTTCCTTATGTTTGTTTTTACTGATGACGGTAAATGAAAAAATCAATTCTCCAAAATTCATTCTTTATTCTTAGTCTGACGCGACACTTGAACGCGTTTCGTAATAACTAATTACATTTTCAAAGACTTTTAGTTTTCACACACACTACCAGCAAACACAAATCATCTAGGAAACGTTCGTCTATCTCTTCCCATAGGCGTGGGAATGATTTACATTGAGAATGGTGCAGGAGAGCCTTTGAGAAACTTTAATAAAAAAATCCAAACACATAGGTTTTATAATAAATTGTTTTTCTACAACTATTTTGTTCCTAATGTATTACAAATAGTTTTTACATGTTTAAATATAAAATTTATGGTGTTTTTTGTAAAATTCATTAATAAATTGTGAATGATATTTATTTTCTGAGTGAAACCTTCACAATCCATTTACTTATATATATGATCAGAAAAAAGTAGTTTTCCAAATTTACAAAAAATCGCTCTTTTTAACACAATTTGACTCGTTATGCATTCCACTAAACACTAATATCATGTTTAAATATATAATTTATGTATTATTCCCTAAAATAATTTATATAAATTATAAAAGTTGCTGGAAATTGGTGTGAAAGAATCTGAAAACGTTTTGTTGTCTTATATTGGCGTGTTCTTATTAACTATGTCTCGAGTGCACAGTTTATCAAACAAGAAGATTAACATTCGTCAACCCTTAAAATCTTATAATTATCTTGCTGTTGCAAAATGGGTGAATCTTTAAGAACAGCTAGTATATATGACAAATGGCGTTTTCCCGAACTCAAACATTGTATGGTTTATTATTCAACACATATTTCTAATGACTCTTAGATGTTTACATTCTCTGAAGTATAATTGTGAAGGCTGTGTCCATCACTCTCACCACAGATTCTTAAACTCCTCTCTGCAGGTTCAACTATAATTAATTTCCATTCTGAATCTCCATGGACATTTGTATCCAAAATGAAACCAATGTGGTTTCCTTCAGGGCCTTCAGCCAGCACATTTGCTCATTAATTTCCAGATTCCAACATGGTAGGGGATTTACAGAAATTTTGCTATTCATATTGTTATTTTATAAATATGAATGCATTTCCATATGATAAGACAAATACATGAGTTTATGATAAATTCGTTTTCTGTGATATAACATTGATATGCTCTTTTTTCTTTAAACCGCATACTAAACTACATCACGATCGAGCGTATATATTGCTTTTTAAGAATTAAGCGCCACCACTGACCGCCAATTAAGTGCTCACATCAACAGAGTTGATGTATAAATGTTCAACGCTCAACAGAGTTAGTATAAATGGGGTTAAATCAGAGTTTGAAAATGTTGTAGGTTGAGTACCTCAAGGCTCTGTCCTGGGACCTCTGTTGTTTATAATACTGTATATATAAATGATTTAGATTCAGGTTTGAGTAACAACATTTGCAAATTTGCCGATGATACAAAAATCGGTAGGGAAATAACACAGAAGAAGACTCACTATCTCTTCAAGTTGATCTAAATAGAGTTTTGAAATGGGCAAAAGGTTGACAGATGCAGTTCAATGCTGATAAATGGAAAGTTTTGAGGTTAGGTAATGATATATGATAGAGTTACAAGATACGAGATAGATGGTGTTGTGATTGCAAAGTCGGGTATTTCGAAAGGGAACTTGGAGTTATGATTAGTAAGAATTTAAACCAAGAGATCAATGCATGAATGTTCGTAATAAGGCAAATAGTACACTAGGATTTATTAATCGAAGGGTTAATAACAAGACACCTGGTTTTGTTCTTCAGCTATAGCTTGCTCTTTAAAGCTCTTCATTCCCGTGCTGTCTCTTGGGTGGCTTAATTCTTATCAATCAATCAATTTGTTGCTTTGGTTAGGCCCCATTTTGATTATGCAGTTCAGTTTTAGTCGCCGTACTATAGAATTGATATAAATTCACTTGAACGTATCCAGCATAGTTAATTAACAAAGTTAATTCCCCAATTGCATTCACTGAAAAGGCGAAGAGTTAGGTGTGACATGATAGAGGTTTACAAGTTGATGAATGGACATAACAAATGGGATATTAAAAGTATCAGCACCAGACGAAATAATGGGTATAAATTGCATAAGTTTAGATTTAGGAAAGACCTGGGAAAATACTGGTTCGGTAACAGGGTTGTTGATTTGTGGAACAAATTACCGCCAAACGTGGATTGATTGTTTCAAACGTGGGTTCGACATGTATATGAGTGAGCTTGGGTGGTTATAAGAGTGGAAAAATGTTGTAAGCTGAGTGCCTCAAGCCTCTGGACTGGGACCTCTGTTGTTTATAATAAATATAAATATTTTAGATTAAGGTTTGAGTAGCAGCATTTGCAAATTTGCCGATGATACAAAAATCGAATATCAAAAAATATCAAAATATCAAAAATCGAAAATCCAATATATGATCTGTCTTGATCTTTAATGGACCTATCCTTTTCCTAACCTTTGTTCAATATAACTGAAAAAAACCTTTAGGATTTGCCTTTGCTTAACCTGCTATACGAACTTCAGAGTTAATTTTTTTCAACTTCATAGTGGTGGAGGAATTATTTTTCGAACTTCATAGTAGTGAAGGTGGGCTGCCTCGATTGTTTCAAGCGCGGGTTAGACATGTATATTAGTAGGATTGGGTGGTTGTAGATAGGAGCTGCCTGGTATGGGCCAATAGGCCTTCTGCAGTTACCTTTGTTCTTATGTTTTTGCCCTGTAACCTAAATGGTTACAGAGGCACATATATGGGCTTAGGGACTGAACCCCACAATACATTTAGCTAAACTGGTTACAATCTTGATGATATAGTTACAAAATTCATTATAAGTCGTCACATTCGAGATCGACCATTCGTCGAGTCGTCGATCGTCACATTATCAATGGGTTCGAGATCAACCACAATTACAGTTTCTATGCAGGCGATGAGTCACAATAACCTGGCTAAAGTATGTTGACCAGACCACACGAAGGTGAAGGGATGACGATGGGATGTCCCTTAAGCGTCAAAACGAAAATGTGTATACTCTTTTTACTTTCCTGACCTTAGTTCTCTAGCTACGTATTTCATTTTGGTACCAACGTGTTCGCAATACAATTCTCTAGAAGAACATTAGTAAAAAAGGTCACGAAAGGTATAGGGATACCAGCACCAAATAAATAACTACGGAGATGACTCGCCATGAGCGCCCAACAGCAACAAGATGTTTTTACTCTTGCGATTGTTATCACTTCCACAGTTGTTCTACAGCGTTAATTTTGGTATCAATGGACTCGCAATGAAATTCCCAACACGGTGATATGAATATAAACGTAGAATAATGGTTGCGGCCCACCCGCAAGAGTGTGGGAAATGGCGGAACTGTTACCGAGTATCAGTGATGCTACGACACACGTGTGATACAGAGATTTGAAAGTTTATAATTATTTCACTGTCGTGACATTATTATTCTATGTACGTCATTCATTTTTGTGTCAATGTGTTCGCAATAGAATGTTCTATGAGCCCGTAGGAAAAAAAAACAACAAAGCGTAAGTTAGAATAGCACCAAATATAAAACAACGTGGAACATATCAGTGAGCGGCAAACACACACGAAATGTTTTTACTGTTGTTATGTTTGTCAAGTTTATACTTGTTGCACACAGTTATTTTTGGTTGTACATTGATCGGAATAAAATTCCCTAAACAGACATATGCATATAATACATGATATGGGGGAAGCATTACCAGTATAAACGGTTAAAGTCACCCACCTGCAACCCGTTTGGGACACTCATGATCAGTTGTGTTGTATTTGTACAAAACAAAGGCATTATGCAATGCCATTTGCAGAAATAAACGTTGTCTTTTTGGTCCAATTGTGAGTTTTCCTGGTAAAATGGTAATACTATTTGATCGAAGTGGTCCACACATTTCATGAAATTATTGTACCATGCAGCCTAGGG
>WNGS01151454.1:0-15266 GCA_020271785.1 Procambarus virginalis
AGCTCCCTGACGCTAGAGAGCAAGCTTAGTCAATTTCAATTTTTTTATTATGCACCCCATACCCATCCCGTGGACGGTGGTTGTAAAGTGTTATAGAGGCACATAATCGGTTCAGGAACTAAAGCCTCTAGTTCGTTTAGCAAAGCAAATATATATATATATATATATATATATATATATATATATATATATATATATATATATATATATATATATATACATATATATGTATAACATAATATATAGTATATACATATATATATACGTATATACATATATATATATACATATATATATACATACAAAGCATATATATTATATATATATATATATATATATATATATATATATATATGTATACATATATATATATATATATATATATATATATATATATATATATATATATATATATGCATACATATACATATATACGTACACATACATATACAATCACCTACACAAATACATACATCAATAATCTTTTGTCTCACAAGCTTAACATAGCTGCCATCACACACACATCGTGTCAGCAAGGCGGACAGCCCGCCTGCTTTCGTAACTCGCATTATATTTCCAATGTTTAACTTTCCATTCCCCTGTGCCTTATTCAGGTGAAAGAGGCACCTGAAAGCAAAAAATGCTTTCTACTTATAATTACCTTACCTACCTTTGATAGCTTTTCTTCCAACATTGCAACTGTCTTCTCCTTCAGTAACTTTGCTTTCTTTTCCATCTCCCCTCTTCTTTCTCCTGCCTCACTGTTTGCAGAGCCGGCGTTCGATCCCTAATGGTCCAAGTAACTGGGCACCTTTCCTTCCTCATATGACAGTTCTTAGTCTGTCTTCAACTCCTTTCCAAGTGTAAAGTCATACTTACTGCGTTTTATCCTGATAATTACCCTACCACACGTCTCCATCGCTACCCTCACGCGTTCTCCTTCCTCTTTTATCCTCCTTCCCTTTTCTCCCCTTTCCTTCCTTCTCTCATCCTCTCTCCTATTCCCCACCTCAGTCAGCTCTTCCCTCCCCCTTCCTTCTCCTCTCCTGAAGCCACTGGCTCTTCATGCCTCTGCGTATTGGCGTTAAATAACTAAAATTCGTTTTGATTAACATTGCAAACATTGCAAGGAAATTAATTCCCCCACAAGTGGCATAATTACGCTGCAACAAACGTGTTGCGGGAGCTCAAGTATGTTATCAAGGTGCAGCTGATTAACTGGTGAGAGGGATGGTCGTTATGTCTTCACATCTCCTGTTTGAAAACACTCGTGGTTCTGCTTTCTAGCCTCCCGTACCTCCGTTGGTTAACAGTCACCCATCTGTCTGTTAGTACTCACGCGGATCTGTCGGTAACATCCTTAAATCTGTTACGGTCAAGTACATGTTTATATTCTTAAAACTGTTTACATATGTTTCTAAGTTTGATCATTTGCATTCCGAGCTCCGCCAGACAGCCAGCACCAGTAAGGTCTCTCGCCGGTACAGTGACCTCCAGCAGAGAAAGGGGGAAGAGAGAGAGGAGGAGGAGGATTGTTTTGGCTTATATCATTACAGGATCAAGGGATTGTCTCAACCTCAACCGTCCTCCTCCTGTCCTTCCTCCTTCTCTACCCCGTCCTCCTTCCTCCCATTCTCCCCTCCCATTCACTCATCCCCCCGAGCAGTCTGTCAGTGTCCCTCGCACCCTTGCACTGTCCCCAGCAACACCCGCTGATCCAGATAGACGTTCTCTCTACCGGAACCCGTCACAACCACAACACACTACAGCTCATCTCGTGCACGATCTCTCGCGGCTCTCCCGACATGCTTCACGCTGATTGGATAAGTGAAGACGCAACCGATTTCCCGTCATTATGATTGGACGCTCTAGACAGTGCTGCAGTATGAAGGCTAGATTTCGATATGATGGTCTCGACTATTGGCCATATCAATACTATTGGCCAGCAGTTTTCTCCCTCAATTTGACCGGAAACTCATGTTTATCGCTGAGGTGATTAAGACACTTCGATTTTCTCAAGGCGAGGATGCAGGATTGCCTTAGCGACAAGGGCAGTAATTGTAACCGCTGAGGATGTTTGAAAACTCCTGATCTGACTGCGTGGGCTACGCGACACTGCTTTCCTTGTGGATGATTGGAGACTTTCTTTAAACCGATCAGAAACCTCCAAGAGTGTTTGCCGTCGCGGTAAGCGGAGGCCGCCGGTCGTTACTGCACAACGAGTGAAGGTTTTCGATTTCCCCCAACGATGAGCTCCAATTTTTCTGATTTCACCGCCACGTGGAGAAGAAGGGTGGCCGATTTTTCCCCGTGAGGATGAGCAGGGAGTCAGGTTTAGCATCAGAGGCTCTTAATGCCCCGGAAACACGCCGCTCTGCTGACAGCCCCCTGATGGAAGTTAGCACGGAGCGACCAGGACCAGTATTTTGTCTTTTTCTGAAGGAGGAATGGCAGGGGGAAGCAACCGCTCTGGAATGGGGGTTTGGAGAAGAGACTGGTGTGAGGGAGAGCATATGGGAGACGGTGTCGTCGATGGGTCTTATTGTGTGGTCGTGGTAGGAGTCTCCAGCAATAGTTCTTTCCAGATATTTGTATCTGGATATTTATTATAAATGCGAGAGGGATGTCAAAAAGGTTTTAGTAATGAAGGAAGAGAGGACATGGCGAGAGTGAGGGGAAGATGGCGAGTGTGAGGGGGAGAAGAAGCAAACGCGGGTGGTGTATTTCCCCTTCCTTTCTCACACCTCTCATTGTCCTCAATCATGGGGAAATGAGAGATGCTCCAGAGTTTCTTGACAGTTGGATGGAGGAAATGTGTGTTGATGGAGGGGATGGCTGAGGGGAGGGAGGCTGGAGGGGGGGAGGAATTTTGGTGGTGGGAGAGGAGTGCAAGTGAGAGGTGTTGTATAGGAGCCCTCGTGGGAGAGGGGAGATTAGGGAGAACGCTGGTGGGGTTGAGAAGTGAAGGATTGGGTGGCTTTGACCTGCGCTGGTGGCATTGACCTGCGCTTAATATGCATTTTACTTTCCTGAAATATTTATTTAATTTTAATCCCCATATCTTCCACCTTTTCTTCACCTATGTCCCTTCCTTATCTATCTTTCCTTCACACGTGTTTCTCCCATCTTTTATAAAATATAATAAATGTGTCTAACAAAAATCAACCCCCCTTCTCCCTCCACCCATACACGTCGCCAGAAAAAGAAGAGTCGGGAATCATTACATTAGACAATTCAATTAAAGGCTGTTAGGCGGGTTTCATGAACTACCGTTCGACCCTCCTCGCACGTTTTGGTACACACAACAAGCGTGCAGCTATATATATATATGAAATCTGATGCTTGGCCATAATGGAATTGTGGATTGGGTTAGGAGAGATTGGCGGAGGCGAAGGGTTAGGTGAATGTGATGGATCCAGGCGAGTGTTGGGTGGAAGGGGGGGGATTAAAGAGGTAGCGAAGATAGAGAGAGAGAGAGAGAGAGAGGGATAGAATAGACAAGGGATAGAGGATGGGGAAGACGAGGAAAAGAGCTCAACACCAACATCCAATTTTCATATTCTCCTTGCAGAAAACAATTTAATAAATATATAGATTGAAGTGTATATTTTTGTCTAGTTATTTTTTGGATTTTGTTTACTACGGGAGGAGGAGTGAGGAGAGGGCCTTATTATCAGTGATCTAGCACACTATTGTGGGCTTAGACATTGTAAACTGAGAGTACCTCCTTATTCTGTGTTAATTAATTCCTCTATGTCCCTCTCGTGTTTGTAGTTGTGTATATTTTAATTGTTGTCTTAATGAAGTAAACATATGATTATATGATCACACACACACACACACACACACACACACACACACACACACACACACACACACACACACACACACACACACACACACACACACACACACACCTTTCATAGTTCCCTTTTGAAGTAAGATCACAGAATGAGAGGCTAAAAATATCGTACAAAAACCCTGCCTCTTATTTTTTCATTATAGTCCTGGTAGTATTGACCAACAGATGTGAAGAGTCATGCGAGTACTGATGTAGGTGGTGGTAGTGATGATGGTCGGGGTGATGATATGGGTGATAGTAGTGATGATGTAAGTAGTGATGAGATTAGTGTAAGTAGCAATGCAAGTTATGTTATGGATGGTAACATGGATGTTACCATGTGTAAACATAACAACAGATATGGTAACCTAACCTCAAGTTGACCCTAACGATCATCAACTATAACAGTAAAAGGAAGTCCAACTGTCTGGTGAGTAGGACGAACCGGCCTGTTGGACCAAGCTCACACGAGCCAAGCCTGGCCTCAGGCCGGGCTTGAAGACCTGCCAGAACCCCATCAACCAGGTAAGTAGGTAGCACGCCAAAGTAGAAAGTTTGGCTAACAGAGAATAAATTGTAACTGCCCTCTCGACTGACAGTTGCTTGCTTCAGCGAGCACTCAACGGTGTAGGGACCGTAAAGCCGAGCGCTCGGAGAAGTATAGCCAGCCAAACCGACTCGTCAGGAGTGATAACGAGGGCGACATAAGGAACAGCAGCAGCAATTAACGAGCATCGACCGATAATTAGCTCCCTCTGGGTGACGCCCCAGATACTCTGGTGAATCGATGACATGATTTTTGTTTCATTTTTGCCCTTGGCAGTTGATTGGTGTTTGGGATCCCTTCCTTCCTCCTCTTCCCCTCCTCTTCCCCTCTCTTCCCCTCCTCTTCCCCTCTCTTGCCCTCCTCTTCCCCTCTCTTCCTCCTTTATCTACTTAATTCCTTGCTTCTCATAATTTTCTTCGTGCAGTGCGTGTGGTAAACACCAACGTCATCTTCTAGGAAGGACGGGCTTGACAAGCCTCCCGGCCAGGCGGGGGCAGGAATGCTCTCTATCGTATTACTCAACAGTTAGAGAAGGTGTTCATATGAGACTTCAGCTAAACTTCCTTTAGATCACCCAAGACCTGGTCTTCCTATCTGTGGGAGAACTCTGTCGTAATATGAGCATGACTGATGGACGTGTCCTTTCTCCATGCCAAGGGAAGATAAGAGGCCATGGGGAAATATTTAGAATATGGATGAGATCCGAAAGTATCTTTTAACCAGCCCCAGAGATCGTTAATCTCACTTCGTAGCACCGAGGCTCCCGGAGATGTAAACACTGCTGGAAGAATCAGCGTGTCTATGAATGGTCACACTGTGTGTCGTAACCGGTTGGTCCCTTGCCAGGGACCCTGGACGGGCCCTGGCATCCTGCAAATTCCCGGGCATCTTGCAAGATCCCGGGCATCCTGCAAGATCTTATAAGGATATTCTCTGCTTCAAAAAAACAAATATTTATTCGAGGACTTCCGGAAATACTGCCGAATCATTGATTATCCTTTTCAATTGGATAGTTATTGAGAAAGCTCACGACAGTTTGACACGTAAGGACGCGTAATTCGAATGTAAGTGGTAGTTTGAACTGTTGTAAAATGTAGTTTTCAGCTGTCTGTCGACCTTATCGCCTCACTGACCTCACGCCAACGTTCGACATGTTGACTTTACTCACAGTCATCTACAAGTAAAGTTTTATTTAATCTAGACATCGTTAGACGACATTTAGGGTAACCTAGTTACCACTCATCAAACACTTGACCATCTCCTGCCATACAAGCGTTGTATTTTACCTATAAACAGTCAATTAACTCCTGCAAAAACTCTTACAAGCCCCTGAACATCCCTCCTCCACGGATTTGGGTACCTTCAACAAGTTGTGGACCATTTGGGTACCTTCAACAGACTGTGGACCATTTGGGTACCTTCAACAAGCAACAAGGTCCAGCCATTTGGGCGGCTTCAAGCGGCCAACCAGTTACCCGCTGCCAACAGCCGTGAAATACCTTCCCTCTGACTCCATGGACAACTTACACACACGACTTCTCACATGTTTTACCGCCAGTTTGACAGTGTGTGGCCAGCGTTGTGTTGCCTGTATCTTTGCCGGGCTCTTCTTGCTGAGCTTTGTTCACGGAGGTTGAGCTCCAGCACTTGGGCTCGACATTTTAGCACGAGGTCGTCTAGCTTAGCGACTACTGAGGTTCTGGTCCCACCTGGGTCATGTGTGTGCGCACACACACACACACACATCCCCATGAAGCAGCCCGTAGGAGCCGTCTAACTCCCAGGTACCTGTTTATTGCTAGGTGAATATAGGGCATCAGGTGAAAGAAACTCTGCCCAATTTGTTTCTCCCTCGGCCCGGAATCGAACCTGGGCCCTTAGGACAACGACCCCCGAGCGCTGTCTACTTAACCACGAGGCCCCTTCAGAGGCCCCTGAGTGTGTATTCACTTAGTTGTATTTTACGGGGGTTGAGCTTTGCTCTTTCGGCCCGCCTCTCAACTGTCAATCAACTGTTTACTAACTACACTAACTACTTTTTTTTTTTCCCCCAACACACACACACACACACACACACCCCAGGAAGCAGCCCGTGACAGCTGACTAACTCCCAGGTACCTATTTACTGCTAGGTAACAGGGGCATTCAGGGTGAAAGAAACTTTGCCCATTTGTTTCTGCCGGGTGCGGGAATCGAACCCGCGCCACAGAATAGAAGTCCTGCACTCTTTCCACCAGGCTACCTGGCCCCCGTGTGTGTGTGTGTGTGTGTGTGTGTGTGTGTGTGTGTGTGTGTGTGTGTGTGCACACGTGCGTGTAGGTGTGCGTGTGTGCCTCTATCCTACGCTTAGGACCATCTTCTCAGAACGACACAACTGGGGGGTTAATTGTCAAACACTTGACAGTTAATTGTCAGGTGGTATCACATAATAGTTAATAAATAGCTCTTTACACACAAACCCGTGTCATGCAGTGTTGGAGGTGGCACTGTGCACTGCACCAGGGTGTCAAAGGTGCCAGAATGGAAGGGAAGAGATGTAGCAGCCATGAATTGTGTTAAGAAAAGCTGGTATAGCCATGGGAAGAGAAAGTGGACAGAAGGTGGTGGTGTCACGGGTCAAGAGGTGCTATAGTGGGTGTCAAGAGGAGGCTGGTATAACTACTGCAGAGGATTAGTGTTAATAACACCGGTCTCTCTTGCCCAGTCGTTAAGTAACTTTCTATTCTGGAGCGGGCCCTCTGCCCTTGTCTGAAGCGGGTCCTCTGCCCTTGTCTGGAGCGGGCCCTCTGTCCTTGTCTGGAGCGGGCCCTCTGTCCTTGTCTGGAGCGGGCCCTCTGTCCTTGTCTGGAGCGGGCCCTCTGTCTTCACTTAAGCTGCTGGGTGTGTGCGAGTTGGGTGCACTAACAGGTTGCTTGCACCGGCCGCGAGATCTCAAGACCAGCTTCATTCCTCATTATTCACCCAAGTGAATTAATCACCAGCCGTACTCTCCAGGAACACATTCCCTCCCTCCCCTCCCCTTTTCCTTCTCTTCCCCCCTTCCCTCATCGCCCCTCACTCCCACTTATCCCCCCCCAAGTTATCTCTGGCCATGCAGATGGCTTTGACCATCATAGCCTGTACTAACCCAGCTGCTAACTACTCCCTCCCGGCTCATAACTTACCCCAGACCCACACTTGTAACGCTGGGGCCAGTTCTGCTGCTGATTTCTACAAAATGGCCCCATAGTGCAGGTAGAACAACAGCCCAGCCAGGCTGTGTTCACCAGTCACAGTGGTATTCAAGGAGCAACAGTGCCAGACTGTGATCTAAATACATTCAGAATCTACTAACCGTATATACAGACCCACTACGGAAGGTTTTCCGTCCCGCCTCCTCCTTGTTTTCAACTTTTTTAAACTTTCCGGTCGTTCGTTCGTGTTGTGTGTCGCATTTCATATGTGTCATTGACACATTTGCGTTTCCAGCTTCCGCCTGTGTCCTCTTGGCATATTTTCCCAGTGCTGTATAGCATACGGGCTTGGCGATATCTCCTCATAATTACCTTGCCTTACTTCTTGGCCTATTTGATCTAGCTTTCAAGTTTCTGTTATTGTTCTCATTATCTATTCATCTCAGTATTTTGAATCAAGTCATCATATCCCCCTCATGCTACTTCTTTTCTAGGGTCATTAGTTATGTTATCGTAACTTGTCTGAAAGCTTTGTTCTTTTCACTCAGTATAGTGTGGCAAATCTCCACACTTTTTCCAAACTTATTCTTCACACTGAGGATATAATGCCAATATTGCTTATTGCAGTAATGGTATCATAGTATGTGTAGTCTGTCTTGATAGTGACCTTGTTCAGGTTTGTGAATAGCATTCTTTAGCCATATTTGTCATCTTCCCATGTCTGGCCCCTCCTGTTAGGTGGTCTTCTCTGTTACCTAGTTGATACCTGGTTGATGGGGTTCTGGGAGTTCTTCTACTCCCCAAGCCCAGCCCGAGGCCAGACTTGACTTGTGAGAGTTTGATCCACCAGGCTGTTGTTCGGAGCGGCCCGCAGGCACACATACCCACCACAGCCCGGCTGGTCCGTCACTCCTTGAAGGAAAGAATCTAGTTTCCTCTTGAAGAAGTACTAGAGTACTGTTAGTACTGGAATTATGTCTACTCTCAATTGGGTGCGTTGGCGAAGGGTCGTGTGGTGGTGGTTGGATGGGGGAGGGGGTAGATGAGGGGGGTCGTGTGGTGGTGGGGGGCATTTGACAGGGAGGGATGGAGGGGGGCTCGAACCGGAGAAGATGACGGGGCAAGAAGTGTGGTGTTGTCAGCGACTTTAGACGATGAAACAGTGCATTATAACTGTGTTTTTGTTTACTTAAGAAAGAAATGGAACAGTCTCCGCGCCCGTTGGATAGTCTATCCAAGGGCCGTTGGCTAGACTATCCAACTATTGAATGGTTGGATAGTCTCCGTGTGTGACAAGTAGCGAGTTGAGCACCTACACTTATATTGAACAATTTCATATTTACTATTTATAACGTCTAGTTCCTTTGCTACTTTAATTGACAAATTGAATATCTACTATATATAATGGTTATTGCAACAAATGTCATTATAATAATACAATAATTACTATTCATTTTGACTAGTTCAGTAACTGCTACCAGCAATGCAGAGTTCAACAAATTCAACTTAGAATTAATCATTCAGTAAATACGATTAATAATGGCTGCTTATATATACATCTAATGGTTCAATAAGTACTATATAATGGCCAGGTGCTTCATTACGTCATATAATGGTTAGTTCAATATGTACTACTATTCTTGTTTCCTCTGAAGGATACAGGAGAATGTGACTTCTTAAAGCATAGATCGAGCTCTCCCCTTCACTCAGCTTATCTTGAGATAATTAAGTTAATTAATTAAGATAACCTTAAGTTAAGGCTTACGGTAATAGGTTTTTCCCACAATATTATCCGCTAATCGGTTTACAATCAGAATCAGTTACAATCCCCGGGTACTGGAGGGTGAAGAGTGGCCAACAGATTAGGATTGGTGCCCCAGGCGTCTTTGCCTGACAAGGATTCGAACCCGCCTAATATTTCTTTGCGAGGCTTTGAACGAGCTTTCTACCACTGCCCCATATGAACTTGTTATTGGCTGGGCCATTGTAAGTCCCACCTACAGGCTGGGCCATTGTAAGTCCCACCTACAGGCTGGGCCATTGTAAGTCCCACCTACAGACTGGGCCTGTAAGTCCCACCTACAGTGGCCAGTTTCGTGACTGCAAGCACTACACATAAAACGCTTTGTCTGAGTTATTACGAATAAAGATTCCGATTCTTCGGTCAATAAATTTTATGAGATGAATTGCAAATTGCAATTTATTATCAATCAAGTAATTATAATTTGTTTAGGAGACCTGGATATACTTGATTACAACGGAGAGCTCATGCAACACTTTTTTTACAGTGAAGTATTGAATGATCTACTTCATTATGCAGGAGGTATCCATTCATTTATCTCACAGGTGCCTCACTGTATGCACAGGTGTGAGTAATTGAATTTTCCTTACCTGAAATGATTCATTATTTAAGTTGCTATACTGTATTGTCCTCATTTTTAGTTTAGGGGAAATTAACAGAGAGTTTTGGGAGTAGTAACAGAGAGGAAGGATGTCTGTAAGGGCCTTGGGAAACAAGGAGACTTGAAATGTGGGTTCAACATTGACTTGAGAGGATCGTAGTGGTGGTGGTGTTGATGTACTCTGCGCTGAGTGTGAGGAGGACACGAGGGTCTCCAGATCGCTGCTCCTTGGCTCCTGCTCCGAGTTAATTGGTTTTGAAATGAGAAGTGTTGCTCTCCAGATTTTCTCACAGGTTTTTAAACATTTAAATGGGATTGCTGCGAGGGACAATGGCGGAAGGTGTCGCTTGACGAAGGGGAAAGCTTAGGTAAGCTTAAGTCTCCTCGGGAGGAGAAGAGAAATTTTACTTAGTTTCTGAATAAGGGAAGAATGCGATGCTTAAGGTATGAGAGTCATAAAGAGGAGGCAAAAGTCATTTGAGGATAAAAAAAACAAATAGAAAGGGAGATATGTGGTGGTATTGTGCTACAGGAGGTAGACAGGTGTATGAGGGGTAGCTTGATGAGATTATTCTAAGGAGGAAATAGTCGTAAAGTGTACTGTTGATGGAGTGACACATAGTCCCTGATTAAATTCATCAATATCTGTATCATCCCTTGTATGTATGTACTTTACCTAAATAACATTTGAATTTGTTGAATTTGAATATTAAGCGAGTTGAGTGTGTTTACCACTGATACCACCTGCTCTGGTGTCGTAGACAAAATCCCACAAGAGGCATCATTTTGTAGATTGACAATTTGTTTGTTAAACAGCGCCGAACCTGGTCAAGAAAAGCTTGTCTTTTGTAATGCAAGATCAACATTACTGATTGACGAGTCTAAAATATTCATCTCGGGACTTTTGTTTACATTGGGGTTCACCAGTCAAGTTTCCGGTCGTGATGTAGTCATTGTGTGAATTTTTTAGGTAACTCAGAACTTAACCTAACTTTAAATGCACTCCTAGGCCTAATATACGCTGTCTGACTTAGGCCTGACATAGTTCTTACATGTGTTATACTCAAGAATGTGTTTTAAGTTTTCGTTTTAGCATATTTTTTGTGTCCTCAACAAAATTAATACTACAAAACCTGAACTTGTGTGCGGTTCAACAGTTCATGTTGGTACGTTTGACGAAACAGTTGCTATAAGTACTATCACCTAAGATGTTGTTGTGTTTAAGATTCGCTACCTGGAACAAAGTTCCAAGTAGCACGGGCTATGGTGAGCCCGTAGGATCACCTAAGAGTATGGGTTTGCATACATACATTCGTGTATCGTATTATAGTGAAGGTTATTTGTTTATCGTGTAAGTGAAATAATTTACCGTTGAGGATTAGCAGTATAACAAAAAAAAATTGTATCCGCGATTGTTGGAGATCGAGGCTTCGATCTCCAACAAAACAATCACTGATGGCAACTTTCCACCTATGCAACTATTGTTGCCAGTCCCCACCTATACAATCACTGTTGCAACATAGTTGTATAGTTGCCAGTCCCCACCTATACAATCACTGTTGCAACAATAGTTGTATAGTTGCCAGTCCCACCTATACAATCACTGTTGCCAGCTTCCCAGCGGCAGCAGCACGTGTCCAAGTTCTGGCGCACCACTTGCAGTGTTCAAGAGAAGATAATGGGTAAGCGGGATTAATGGTGGCGGGGGAGCCTTTTAATGAGTAGAAGAAGTTGGCTGTGAAGTTAATGGCCTTTGAGAGCAGCGCTAGCTGATGTCGGAGAGGGGAGAAGCAGGAGGGGGAGGAAGAAAGGGGGGATTAGGGAAAGGTGGTGGAGAAGGAAGGGGGAAGAGGGTTAGATTGTGCTAGAGGAAGGGGAATGGAGAAGTGGGAAAAGTCGGTAGATTATCGGAGAAAGACGAGGCGGAGGAAGTGGAATATATTACGTGGTATTGCAAGTCAATGGTAAGATGTCTATTATTATTTTCCGAGATCATTAATGAATAGCGTGAAAGACGTGTTGTGGCAGTTATTCACGTGATTTTTTTTTTATTTTTTGTTTTGCAAGTCAGTTTCTAATCCAAAGAGAGACTGAGACCCTGTGACATTAACTTTATGAACGTTTAACAGCAACAAAATTACAAAGTAGATAAGTGATATAAATTTCACAGATCAGTGAAGACCTCCAAGCCAAGGACCACATTATACAAATGGGTTGTGTTAAAAAAATAACACAGAAGAAAGAAGCACCATTTGACCTTTGGCCAAATCTCTGGCGCAGTTTTCTGGTGCTGGACTGAGTCAGCGCTGCGATGATCCTTAACCTTTCTCCGGCGCTCATTGAAATCTGCATCCTTTTGACTTGGGGCTATGGATCTGTGCACTCTGACGTGCTGATGAGTTCTTACACACACACACACACACACACACACACACAGACACACACACACACACACACACACACACACACACACACACACACACACACACACACACACACACACACACACACACTTTGATGTGTGGTGGAGGCTGACTCCATACACAGTTTCAAGTGTAGATATGATAAAGAGCCCAGTAGGCTCAGGAACCTGTACACCAGTTGATTGACGGTTGAGAGGCGGACCAAGAGCCAGAGCTCAACCCCAGAAAGCACAATTAGGTGAGCACGCACGCACACACACACACACACACACACACACACACACACACACACACACACACCACACACACACACACACACACACACACACACACACACACACACGCGCGCGCGCGCGCGAAAGAGAGAGAAAACCTGACAGAAATTGGCTCCTTCATGTTATTGTTTGCTGACGATACAAAATTAATGAGAGGAATCAGAACAAGAGGTCTTTCACCCCCGTCCACAGAGATTTGTCATTCTCCAGACGTGTTCAGATAAGTGGCTACAAGACTTCAACCAGCCAAATGCAAGATTAAAATGTAAAGGAACATGAGAGGAAGAGCTCTAAGGCCGTTCAGAACGTGGCAAGACAGATTCCAACATTAGAATATGAGAAAGATCGTCGAGTAGTAAATAATAATAAAATTAACGAACGCGTGAGACCTAAACAGGAGTTAACACACTAGTCAGGGTCCCTGTAGCCATCTAGAACTTTGATGTTTTATTACAACGTATGAGAGACCCGCTCTTCAGTATGCAGCCACATCACCAAACGCCCCCAACTTACATAAACATGAACCAATCAAGAATATCAAACAACAAGCGAAGACAAGGCGGAAAGTACCCGGGACCCCCGCTCCGGGAGGGTAAGTTCTTAAATACTACAAAAGAATTTTTAACGAGTCAGTTTTGAGTGAGAATGTCTTAAGAAATTTGGAGACGGGTGGGATGAGGAACCTCCCTCACACTAGGGAGGGAGTGTGAGGATGGAGGAGCTCCCTCACACCAGGGAGGGAGTGTGAGGATGGAGGAGCTCCCTCACACCAGGGAGGGAGTGTGAGGATGGAGGAGCTCCCTCACACCAGGAGGGAGTGTGAGGATGGAGGAGCTCCCTCACACCAGGGAGGGAGTGTGAAGAAAGAGAAAAAGACAAGAAAATATAAAGGTAGGAAGAGAAGGAGAGAGGAAGAGCAGAAGGAAGTGATGGAAAGCGAGAAGGAAGAAGGGGGGGGGTAAGGGAATGAGGAAGGGGCTTAGGGTAAAGACGGATGAGAAATACACTAGGGAGATGGAGAGGGGGGGGGTGGATGGAGATTAAATCAAGAGATGGGAGTGGAGGAAGATGGAGATAACGAGGTCGAGATTAGCACCAGACTGATGAGGATTGCCAGTCTTGAGTACCTGTGGTGTGTGTGTATACAGTCTTGAGTACCTGTTGTGTGTGTATACAGTCTTGAGTACCTGTGGCGTGTGTGTACACACAGTCTTCAGTACCTGTGGCGTGTGTGTACACACAGCATGGGGGTTGGTCCCAAACCTGCACACAGAAATAACATCACATGAGACCAGAAGACATGGCAGGATGTGCAGAATACCCCCATTGAAGAGCAGAGGTGCAACAGGTACTCTGAGAGAGAACTCTATCAACATCAGAGGCCCGAGACTGTTCAACACGCTTCCTCTACACATAAGGGGTATAACTGGCAGACCACTCACAGTGTTCAAGAGAGAACTGGATTAACGCTTCCAAAGGATACCTGATCAACCAGGCTGTGATTCATGCGTCAGGCTGCGAGCAGCCGTTTCCAACAGCCTGGTTAACACCAGGTACACCCGTTGTACCTGGTGTTAATTACTGTGACGACACTCCAGGTACACTGGTGTTCATCACAAGACTCCAGGCACACGCGATATTCATCACGACACTCCAGGTGCTCCTTATTGATTACGTAATTTCCTGCCTTCAACCTCTCTTCCCCTCTTTCGTGTCCCCTTATCTTCATTATCACTATTCCTTTTTTATCGTTATCTCCCCCTCTGATCCCCTCTTAATTATCTTTTCAGTTTCTATTACCTTTATTCTTTTTAATGATCTTTTTTTTCCTCCTTTGTTTACTTATCTTCGTTGATTCGTTCTCTCGCGTCCTCTCACTGCTGCCTTTCTCCTCTTAATTTATTTTAGGTCCTTCATTCGGTCCCCATTATCACGTGTTGCTGTGTGTTTCCCATTTGTTTCTCCTCTCATCTCACCCTTTGTATTGTCCTCTGTCTCTGCCCCTGATGCTATTTATTCCCATCGTGACTCATAATGGGTTAGGGATCGACTCACCCCTACCCATAATCCACCTCTGTGCCTTAGGAGACCTGGTCGAGGACCGGGCCGCGGGGACGCTAAGCCCCGAAATCATCTTAAGATAACTTCAAGATAGGCAAGGTGGGAATTCATTTACCTCCTCCCTATAATCTACTCCTGTGCCCTAGGTATTCAGTCACCCCCGTTCCCCATACCCCTGGAATCAGGGCAAAGATCTCAACACGACCACCGCATATTCTAGGGAGTACAGCACCTATTACCATGCCCCCAGGGGTCACAATGACCCCTCACTATGCCCCAGGGGTCACAATGACCCCTCACTATGCCCCAGGGGTCACAATGACCCCTCACTATGTCCCCAGGGTCACAATGACCCCTCACTATGGCCCCAGGGTCACAATGACCCTCACTATGGCCCAGGGTCACAATGACCCCTCACTATGCCCCAGGGGTCACTGACCCCTCACTATGTCCCCAGGGGTCACAATGACCCTCACTATGGCCCCAGGGGTCACAATGACCCTCACTATGCCCCAGGGGTCACAATGACCCCTCACTATGCCCC
>WNGS01151454.1:16266-35088 GCA_020271785.1 Procambarus virginalis
TCAAGCGACACCTTCCGCCATTGTCCCTCGCAGCAATCCCATTTAAATGTTTAAAAACCTGTGAGAAAATCTGGAGAGCAACACTTCTCATTTCAAAACCAATTAACTCGGAGCAGGAGCCAAGGAGCAGCGATCTGGAGACCCTCGTGTCCTCCTCACACTCAGCGCAGAGTACATCAACACCACCACACTACGATCCTCTCAAGTCAATGTTGAACCCACATTTCAAGTCTCCTTGTTTCCCAAGGCCCTTACAGACATCCTTCCTCTCTGTTACTACTCCCAAAACTCTGTTAATTTCCCCTAAACTAAAAATGAGGACAATAAAGTATAGCAACTTAAATAATGAATCATTTCAGGTAAGGAAAATTCAATTACTCACACCTGTGCATACAGTGAGGCACCTGTGAGATAAATGAATGGATACCTCCTGCATAATGAAGTAGATCATTCAATACTTCACTGTAAAAAAAAGTGTTGCATGAGCTCTCCGTTGTAATCAAGTATATCCAGGTCTCCTAAACAAATTGTAATTACTTGATTGATAATAAATTGCAATTTGCAATTCATCTCATAAAATTTATTGACCGAAGAATCGGAATCTTTATTCGTAATAACTCAGACAAAGCGCTTTATGTGTAGTGCTTGCAGTTACGAAACTGGCCACTGAAGGTCGGACTTACTGGCCCAGTCTGTAGGTGGGACTTACAATGGCCCAGCCTGTAGGTGGGACTTACAATGGCCCAGCCTGTAGGTGGGACTTACAATGGCCCAGCCAATAACAAGTTCATATGGGGCAGTGGTAGAAAGCTCGTTCAAAGCCTCGCAAAGAAATATTAGGCGGGTTCGAATCCTTGTCAGGCAAAGACGCCTGGGGCACCAATCCTAATCTGTTGGCCACTCTTCACCCTCCAGTACCCGGGGATTGTAACCGATTCTGATTGTAATCCGATTAGCGGATAATATTGTGGGAAAAACCTATTACCGTAAGCCTTAACTTAAGGTTATCTTAATTAATTAACTTAATTATCTCAAGATAAGCTGAGTGAAGGGGAGAGCTCGATCTATGCATTAAGAAGTCACATTCTCCTGTATCCTTCAGAGGAAACAAGAATAGTAGTACATATTGAACTAACCATTATATGACGTAATGAAGCACCTGGCCATTATATATAGTACTTATTGAACCATTAGATGTATATATAAGCAGCCATTATTAATCGTATTTACTGAATGATTAATTCTAAGTTGAATTTGTTGAACTCTGCATTGCAAGTAGCAGTTACTGAACTAGTCAAAATGAACAGTATTTATTGTAGTATTATAATGACATTTGTTGCAATAACCATTATATATAGTAGATATTCAATTTGTCAATTAAAGTAGCAAAGGAACTAGACGTTATAAATAGTAAATATGAAATTGTTCAATATAAGTGTAGGTGCTCAACTCGCTACTTGTCACACACGGAGACTATCCAACCATTCAATAGTTGGATAGTCTAGCCAACTGGCCCTTGGATAGACTATCCAACGGGTGCGGAGACTGTTCCATTTTCTTTCTTAAGTAAACAAAAACACATGCAGGCGAAGAGTCACAATAACGTGGCTGAAGTATGTTGACCAGACCACACACTAGAAGTTGAAGGGACGACGACGTTTTGGTCCGACAAGCGACTTGAGAATGGTCCAGGACGGACCGAAACGTCGTCGTCCCTTCAACTTCTAGTGTGTGGTCTGGTCAACAAACAAAAACATAGTTATAATGCAACTGTTTCATCGTCTAAAGTCGCTGACAACACCACACTTCTTGCCCCGTCATCTTCTCCGGTTCGAGCCCCCCTCCATCCCTCCCTGTCAAATGCCCCCACCACCACACGACCCCCCTCATCTACCCCTCCCCCTCCAACCACCACCACACGACCCTTCGCCAACACACCCAATTGAGAGTAGACATAATTCCAGTACTAACAGTACTCCAGTGCTTCTTCAAGAGGAAACTAGATTCTTTCCTTCAAGGAGTGACGGACCAGCCGGGCTGTGGTGGGTATGTGGGCCTGCGGGCCGCTCCGAACAACAGCCTGATGGATCAAACTCTCACAAGTCAAGTTTGGCCTCGGGCTGGCCTTGGGGAGTAGAAGAACTCCCAGAACCCCATCAACCAGGTATCAACCAGGTAACAGAGAGGACCACCTAACAGGAGGGGCCAGACATGGGAAGATGACAAATATGGCTAAAGAATGCTATTCACAAACCTGAACAAGGTCACTATCAAGACAGACCACAGATACTATGATACCATTACTACAATAAGCAATATTGGCATTAAATCCTCAGTGTGAAGAATAAGTTTGGAAAAGTGTGGAGATTTGCCACACTATACTGAGTGAAAGGAACAAAGCTTTCAGACAAGTTACGATAACATAAGTAATGACAAGTAGCATGAGGGGGATATGATCACTTGATTCAAAATACTGAGATGAATAGATAATGAGAACAATAACAGAAACTTGAAAGCTAGATCAAATAGGCCAAGAAGTAAGGCAAGGTAATTATGAGGAGATATCGCCAAGCCCGTATGCTATACAGCACTGGGAAAATATGCCAAGAGGACACAGGCGGAAGCTGGAAACGCAAATGTGTCAATGACACATAATGAAATGCGACACACAATACGAACGAACGACCGGAAAGTTTAAAAAAGTTGAAAACGTGTAGGAGGCGAGACGGAAAACCTTCCGTAGTGGGTCTGTATATACGGTTAGTAGATTCTGAATGTATTTAGATCACAGTCTGGCACTGTTGCTCCTTGAATACCACTGTGACTGGTGAACACAGCCTGGCTGGGCTGTTGTTCTACCTGCACTATGGGGCCATTTTGTAGAAATCAGCAGTAGAACTGGCCCCAGCGTTACAAGTGTGGGTCTGGGGTAAGTTATGAGCCGGGAGGGAGTAGTTAGCAGCTGGGTTAGTACAGGCTATGATGGTCAAAGCCATCTGCATGGCCAGAGATAACTTGGGGGGGGGGATAAGTGGGAGTGAGGGGCGATGAGGGAAGGGGGGAAGAGGAGAAGGAAAAGGGGGAGGGGAGGGAGGGAATGTGTTCCTGGAGAGTACGGCTGGTGATTAATTCACTTGGGTGAATAATGAGGAATGAAGCTGGTCTTGAGATCTCGCGGCCGGTGCAAGCAACCTGTTAGTGCACCCAACTCGCACACACCCAGCAGCTTAAGTTAAGACAGAGGGCCCGCTCCAGACAAGGACAGAGGGCCCGCTCCAGACAAGGACAGGGGGCCCGCTCCAGACAAGGACAGAGGGCCCGCTCCAGACAAGGACAGAGGGCCCGCTCCAGACAAGGACAGGGGGCCCGCTCCAGACAAGAACAGAGGGCCCGCTCCAGACAAGGACAGAGGGCCCGCTCCAGACAAGGATAGAGGGCCCGCTCCAGACAAGGACAGAGGGCCCGCTCCAGACAAGGACAGAGGTCCCGCTCCAGACAAGGGCAGAGGGCCCGCTCCAGACAAGGGCAGAGGGCCCGCTCCAGACAAGGGCAGAGGGCCCGCTCCAGACCAGGGACCAGATTCACGAAAGCACTTACGTAAACACTTACGAACCTGTAAATCTTTGCTCAATCTTTGGCGGCTTTGTTTCTAATTATTAAACAGTTAATGAGCTCCGAAGCACCAGGAAGATGTTTATAACAGACAGTAACAATAGTTGATTGGGAAGTTTTCATGCTTGTAAACTGTTTAATAAATGAAAACAAAGCCGTCAAAGATTGAGGAAAGATGTACACGTTCGTAAGTGCTTGCGTAAGTGCTTTCGTGAATCTGGCCCAAGGACAGAGGGCCTGCTCCAGAGTAGAAAGTTACTTAACGACTGGGCAAGAGAGACCGGTGTTATTAACACTAATCCTCTACAGTAGTTATACCAGCCTCCTCTTGACACCCACTATAGCACCTCTTGACCCGTGACACCACCACCTTCTGTCCACTTTCTCTTCCCATGGCTATACCAGCTTTTCTTAACACAATTCATGGCTGCTACATCTCTTCCCTTCCATTCTGGCACCTTTGACACCCTGGTGGAGTGCACAGTGCCACCTCCTACACTGCATGACACGGGTTTCTGTGTCAAGAGCTATTTATTAACTATTATATGACACCACCTGACAATTAGAGGCACACACGCACACCTACACGCACGTGTGCGCACACACACGCACGTGCTTGCGCACACACACACGCACGTGCTTGCACACACACACACACACTCAGGGGGCTCTGAAGGGACCTCGCGGCTAAGTGGACAGCGCTCGGGGGTCGTTGTCCTAAGGGCCCGGGTTCGATCCCGGGCCGAGGGAGAAACAAATTGGGCAGAGTTTCTTTCACCTGATGCCCTATATTCACCTAGAAGTAAACAGGTACCTGGGAGTTAGACGGCTCCTACGGGCTGCTTCCTGGGGAAAGAAACACACATGACCCAGGTGGGACCAGAACCACAGTAGTCGCTGTACTAGACGACCTCGTGCTAAAATGTCGAGCCCAAGTGCTGGAGCTCAACCTCCCGTGAACAAAGCTCAGCAAGAAGAGCCCGGCAAGAAGATACAGGCAACACAACGCTGGCCACACACTGTCAAACTGGCGGTAAAACATGTGAGAAGTCGTGTGTATAAGTTGTCCATGGAGTCAGAGGGAAGGTTATTTCACGGCTGTTGGCAGCGGGTAACTGGTTGGCCGCTTGAAGCCGCCCAAATGGCTGGACCTTGTTGCTTGTTGAAGGTACCCAAATGGTCCAGTCTGTTGAAGGTACCCAAATGGTCCACAGTCTGTTGAAGGTACCCAAATGGTCCACAGTCTGTTGAAGGTACCCAAATGGTCCACAGTCTGTTGGAGGTACCCAAATGGTCCACAGTCTGTTGGAGGTACCCAAATGGTCCACAGTCTGTTGAAGGTACCCAAATGGTCCACAGTCTGTTGAAGGTACCCAAATGGTCCACAGCCTGTTGAAGGTACCCAAATGGTCCACAGTCTGTTGAAGGTTCCCTAAATGGTCCACAGTCTGTTGAAGGTACCCAAATGGTCCACAGTCTGTTGGAGGTACCCAAATGGTCCACAGTCTGTTGGAGGTACCCAAATGGTCCACAGTCTGTTGGAGGTACCCAAATGGTCCACAGTCTGTTGGAGGTACCCAAATGGTCCACAGTCTGTTGAAGGTACCCAAATGGTCCACAGCCTGTTGGAGGTACCCAAATGGTCCACAGCTTGTTGAAGGTACCCAAATGGTCCACAACTTGTTGAAGGTACCCAAATGCGTGGAGGAGGGATGTTCAGGGGCTTGTAAGAGTTTTTGCAGGAGTTAATTGACTGTTTATAGGTAAAGATACAACGCTTGTATGGCAGATGGTCAGGTGTTTGATGAGTGGTAACTAGGTTACCCTAAATGTCGTCTAACGATGTCTAG
Source organism: Procambarus virginalis (assembly GCA_020271785.1). NCBI lineage: Eukaryota > Metazoa > Arthropoda > Malacostraca > Decapoda > Cambaridae > Procambarus > Procambarus virginalis. Next base: position 21,729 of record WNGS01151454.1, read on the forward strand.
ATTAAATAAAACTTTACTTGTAGATGACTGTGAGTAAAGTCAACATGTCGAACGTTGGCGTGAGGTCAGTGAGGCGATAAGGTCGACAGACAGCTGAAAACTACATTTTACAACAGTTCAAACTACCACTTACATTCGAATTACGCGTCCTTACGTGTCAAACTGTCGTGGCTTTCTCAATAACTATCCAATTGAAAAGGATAATCAATGATCCGGCAGTATTTCCGGAAGTCCTCGAACAAATATTAGTTTTTTTGAAGCAGAGAATATCCTTATAAGATCTTGCAGGATGCCCGGGATCTTGCAAGATGCCCGGGAATTTGCAGGATGCCAGGGCCCGTCCAGGGTCCCTGGCAAGGGACCAACCGGTTACGACACACAGTGTGACCATTCATAGACACGCTGATTCTTCCAGCAGTGTTTACATCTCCGGGAGCCTCGGTGCTACGAAGTGAGATTAACGATCTCTGGGGCTGGTTAAAAGATACTTTCGGATCTCATCCATATTCTAAATATTTCCCCATGGCCTCTTATCTTCCCTTGGCATGGAGAAAGGACACGTCCATCAGTCATGCTCATATTACGACAGAGTTCTCCCACAGATAGGAAGACCAGGTCTTGGGTGATCTAAAGGAAGTTTAGCTGAAGTCTCATATGAACACCTTCTCTAACTGTTGAGTAATACGATAGAGAGCATTCCTGCCCCCGCCTGGCCGGGAGGCTTGTCAAGCCCGTCCTTCCTAGAAGATGACGTTGGTGTTTACCACACGCACTGCACGAAGAAAATTATGAGAAGCAAGGAATTAAGTAGATAAAGGAGGAAGAGAGGGGAAGAGGAGGGGAAGAGAGGGGAAGAGGAGGGGAAGAGAGGGGAAGAGGAGGGGAAGAGGAGGAAGGAAGGGATCCCAAACACCAATCAACTGCCAAGGGCAAAAATGAAACAAAAATCATGTCATCGATTCACCAGAGTATCTGGGGCGTCACCCAGAGGGAGCTAATTATCGGTCGATGCTCGTTAATTGCTGCTGCTGTTCCTTATGTCGCCCTCGTTATCACTCCTGACGAGTCGGTTTGGCTGGCTATACTTCTCCGAGCGCTCGGCTTTACGGTCCCTACACCGTTGAGTGCTCGCTGAAGCAAGCAACTGTCAGTCGAGAGGGCAGTTACAATTTATTCTCTGTTAGCCAAACTTTCTACTTTGGCGTGCTACCTACTTACCTGGTTGATGGGGTTCTGGCAGGTCTTCAAGCCCGGCCTGAGGCCAGGCTTGGCTCGTGTGAGCTTGGTCCAACAGGCCGGTTCGTCCTACTCACCAGACAGTTGGACTTCCCTTTACTGTTATAGTTGATGATCGTTAGGGTCAACTTGAGGTTAGGTTACCATATCTGTTGTTATGTTTACACATGGTAACATCCATGTTACCATCCATAACATAACTTGCATTGCTACTTACACTAATCTCATCACTACTTACATCATCACTACTTACATCATCACTACTAGCTCCCATATCATCACCCCGACCATCATCACTACCACCACCTACATCAGTACTCGCATGACTCTTCACATCTGTTGGTCAATACTACCAGGACTATAATGAAAAAATAAGAGGCAGGGTTTTTGTACGATATTTTTAGCCTCTCATTCTGTGATCTTACTTCAAAAGGAAACTATGAAAGGTGTGTGTGTGTGTGTGTGTGTGTGTGTGTGTGTGTGTGTGTGTGTGTGTGTGTGTGTGTGTGTGTGTGTGTGTGTGTGTGTGTGTGTGTGTGATCATATAATCATATGTTTACTTCATTAAGACAACAATTAAAATATACACAACTACAAACACGAGAGGGACATAGAGGAATTAATTAACACAGAATAAGGAGGTACTCTCAGTTTACAATGTCTAAGCCCACAATAGTGTGCTAGATCACTGATAATAAGGCCCTCTCCTCACTCCTCCTCCCGTAGTAAACAAAATCCAAAAAATAACTAGACAAAAATATACACTTCAATCTATATATTTATTAAATGTTTTCTGCAAGGAGAATTTGAAAATTGGATGTTGGTGTTGAGCTCTTTTCCTCGTCTTCCCCATCCTCTATCCCTTGTCTATTCTATCCCTCTCTCTCTCTCTCTCTCTCTCTTCTATCTTCGCTACCTCTTTAATCCCCCCCCTTCCACCCAACACTCGCCTGGATCCATCACATTCACCTAACCCTTCGCCTCCGCCAATCTCTCCTAACCCAATCCACAATTCCATTATGGCCAAGCATCAGATTTCATATATATATATAGCTGCACGCTTGTTGTGTGTACCAAAACGTGCGAGGAGGGTCGAACGGTAGTTCATGAAACCCGCCTTAACAGCCTTTAATTGAATTGTCTAATGTAATGATTCCCGACTCTTCTTTTTCTGGCGACGTGTATGGGTGGAGGGAGAAGGGGGGTTGATTTTTGTTAGACACATTTATTATATTTTATAAAAGATGGGAGAAACACGTGTGAAGGAAAGATAGATAAGGAAGGGACATAGGTGAAGAAAAGGTGGAAGATATGGGGATTAGAATTAAATAAATATTTCAGGAAAGTAAAATGCATATTAAGCGCAGGTCAATGCCACCAGCGCAGGTCAAAGCCACCCAATCCTTCACTTCTCAACCCCACCAGCGTTCTCCCTAATCTCCCCTCTCCCACGAGGGCTCCTATACAACACCTCTCACTTGCACTCCTCTCCCACCACCAAAATTCCTCCCCCCCTCCAGCCTCCCTCCCCTCAGCCATCCCCTCCATCAACACACATTTCCTCCATCCAACTGTCAAGAAACTCTGGAGCATCTCTCATTTCCCCATGATTGAGGACAATGAGAGGTGTGAGAAAGGAAGGGGAAATACACCACCCAGCGTTTGCTTCTTCTCCCCTCACACTCGCCATCTTCCCCTCACTCTCGCCATGTCCTCTCTTCCTTCATTACTAAAACCTTTTTGACATCCCTCTCGCATTTATAATAAATATCCAGATACAAATATCTGGAAAGAACTATTGCTGGAGACTCCTACCACGACCACACAATAAGACCCATCGACGACACCGTCTCCCATATGCTCTCCCTCACACCAGTCTCTTCTCCAAACCCCCATTCCAGAGCGGTTGCTTCCCCCTGCCATTCCTCCTTCAGAAAAAGACAAAATACTGGTCCTGGTCGCTCCGTGCTAACTTCCATCAGGGGGCTGTCAGCAGAGCGGCGTGTTTCCCGGGGCATTAAGAGCCTCTGATGCTAAACCTGACTCCCTGCTCATCCTCACGGGGAAAAATCGGCCACCCTTCTTCTCCACGTGGCGGTGAAATCAGAAAAATTGGAGCTCATCGTTGGGGGAAATCGAAAACCTTCACTCGTTGTGCAGTAACGACCGGCGGCCTCCGCTTACCGCGACGGCAAACACTCTTGGAGGTTTCTGATCGGTTTAAAGAAAGTCTCCAATCATCCACAAGGAAAGCAGTGTCGCGTAGCCCACGCAGTCAGATCAGGAGTTTTCAAACATCCTCAGCGGTTACAATTACTGCCCTTGTCGCTAAGGCAATCCTGCATCCTCGCCTTGAGAAAATCGAAGTGTCTTAATCACCTCAGCGATAAACATGAGTTTCCGGTCAAATTGAGGGAGAAAACTGCTGGCCAATAGTATTGATATGGCCAATAGTCGAGACCATCATATCGAAATCTAGCCTTCATACTGCAGCACTGTCTAGAGCGTCCAATCATAATGACGGGAAATCGGTTGCGTCTTCACTTATCCAATCAGCGTGAAGCATGTCGGGAGAGCCGCGAGAGATCGTGCACGAGATGAGCTGTAGTGTGTTGTGGTTGTGACGGGTTCCGGTAGAGAGAACGTCTATCTGGATCAGCGGGTGTTGCTGGGGACAGTGCAAGGGTGCGAGGGACACTGACAGACTGCTCGGGGGGATGAGTGAATGGGAGGGGAGAATGGGAGGAAGGAGGACGGGGTAGAGAAGGAGGAAGGACAGGAGGAGGACGGTTGAGGTTGAGACAATCCCTTGATCCTGTAATGATATAAGCCAAAACAATCCTCCTCCTCCTCTCTCTCTTCCCCCTTTCTCTGCTGGAGGTCACTGTACCGGCGAGAGACCTTACTGGTGCTGGCTGTCTGGCGGAGCTCGGAATGCAAATGATCAAACTTAGAAACATATGTAAACAGTTTTAAGAATATAAACATGTACTTGACCGTAACAGATTTAAGGATGTTACCGACAGATCCGCGTGAGTACTAACAGACAGATGGGTGACTGTTAACCAACGGAGGTACGGGAGGCTAGAAAGCAGAACCACGAGTGTTTTCAAACAGGAGATGTGAAGACATAACGACCATCCCTCTCACCAGTTAATCAGCTGCACCTTGATAACATACTTGAGCTCCCGCAACACGTTTGTTGCAGCGTAATTATGCCACTTGTGGGGAATTAATTTCCTTGCAATGTTTGCAATGTTAATCAAAACGAATTTTAGTTATTTAACGCCAATACGCAGAGGCATGAAGAGCCAGTGGCTTCAGGAGAGGAGAAGGAAGGGGGAGGGAAGAGCTGACTGAGGTGGGGAATAGGAGAGAGGATGAGAGAAGGAAGGAAAGGGGAGAAAAGGGAAGGAGGATAAAAGAGGAAGGAGAACGCGTGAGGGTAGCGATGGAGACGTGTGGTAGGGTAATTATCAAGGATAAAACGCAGTAAGTATGACTTTACACTTGGAAAGAAGTTGAAGACAGACTAAGAACTGTCATATGAGGAAGGAAAGGTGCCCAGTTACTTGGACCATTAGGGATCGAACGCCGGCTCTGCAAACAGTGAGGCAGGAGAAAGAAGAGGGGAGATGGAAAAGAAAGCAAAGTTACTGAAGGAGAAGACAGTTGCAATGTTGGAAGAAAAGCTATCAAAGGTAGGTAAGGTAATTATAAGTAGAAAGCATTTTTTGCTTTCAGGTGCCTCTTTCACCTGAATAAGGCACAGGGGAATGGGAAAAGTTAACATTGGAAATATAATGCGAGTTACGAAAGCAGGCGGGCTGTCCCGCCTTGCTGACACGATGTGTGTGTGATGGCAGCTATGTTAAGCTTGTGAGACAAAGATTATTGATGNAGTGAGGTGGAAGTAAAGGTAACACATGACCGATTGATAAAGATTAAGCCACCAAGAGGTGGCACGGGCATGAATAGCCCGTAAGAACACATGACCAACATTAACACTTAACAATACTGGGAACACAAGTGCGTAGCGAAGCTTTCACGGCTACCCTCCAGAACACAGTTTATAGGAAGGGTTATAAGGAGAGGTGTAACGGTCCCTGAGGCTTGGTGAGGTGACATTGTGACCCCTGGGGGCATAGTGAGGGGACATTGTGACCCCTGGGGGCATAGTGAGGGGTCATTGTGACCCCTGGGGGCATAGTGAGGGCTCATTGTGACCCCTGGGGCATAGTGAGGGGTCATTGTGACCCCTGGGGCATAGTGAGGGTCATTGTGACCCCTGGGGCCATAGTGAGGGGTCATTGTGACCCTGGGGCCATAGTGAGGGGTCATTGTGACCCCTGGGGCATAGTGAGGGGTCATTGTGACCCCTGGGGGCATAGTGAGGGGTCATTGTGACCCCTGGGGCATAGTGAGGGGTCATTGTGACCCCTGGGGCATAGTGAGGGGTCATTGTGACCCCTGGGGGCATGGTAATAGGTGCTGTACTCCCTAGAATATGCGGCGGTGGTCGTGTTGAGATCTTTGCCCTGATTCCAGGGGTATGGGGAACGGGGGTGACTGAATACCTAGGGCACAGGAGTAGATTATAGGGAGGAGGTAAATGAATTCCCACCTTGCCTATCTTGAAGTTATCTTAAGATGATTTCGGGGCTTAGCGTCCCCGCGGCCCGGTCCTCGACCAGGTCTCCTAAGGCACAGAGGTGGATTATGGGTAGGGGTGAGTCGATCCCTAACCCATTATGAGTCACGATGGGAATAAATAGCATCAGGGACAGAGACAGAGGACAATACAAAGAGTGAGATGAGAGGAGAAACAAATGGAAACACACAGCAACACGTGATAATGGGGACCGAATGAAGGACCTAAAATAAATTAAGAGGAGAAAGGCAGCAGTGAGAGGACACGAGAGAACGAATCAACGAAGATAAGTAAACAAAGGAGGAAAAAAGATCATTAAAAGAATAAAGGTAATAGAAACTGAAAAGATAATTAAAGAGGGGATCAGAGGGGAGATAACGATAAAAAAGGAATAGTGATAATGAAGATAAGGGGACACGAAAGAGGGGAAGAGAGGTTGAAGGCAGGAAATTACGTAATCAATAACGGAACACCTGGAGTGTCGTGATGAATATCGCGTGTACCTGGAGTGTTGTGATGAATATCGGGTGTACCTGGAGTGTTGTGATGAATATCGGGTGTACCTGGAGTGTTGTGATGAATATCGGGTGTACCTGGAGTGTTGTGATGAATATCGGGTGTACCTGGAGTGTTGTGATGAATATCGCGTGTACCTGGAGTGTTGTGATGAATATCGGGTGTACCTGGAGTGTTGTGATGAATATCGGGTGTACCTGGAGTGTTGTGATGAATATCGCGTGTACCTGGAGTGTCGTGATGAATATCGCGTGTACCTGGAGTGTTGTGATGAATATCGCGTGTACCTGGAGTGTTGTGATGAATATCGCGTGTACCTGGAGTGTTGTGATGAATATCGCGTGTACCTGGAGTGTCGTGATGAATATCGCGTGTACCTGGAGTGTCGTGATGAATATCGCGTGTACCTGGAGTGTCGTGATGAATATCGCGTGTACCTGGAGTGTTGTGATGAATATCGGGTGTACCTGGAGTGTTGTGATGAATATCGGGTGTACCTGGAGTGTTGTGATGAATATCGCGTGTACCTGGAGTGTTGTGATGATTATCGCGTGTACCTGGAGTGTTGTGATGATTATCGCGTGTACCTGGAGTGTTGTGATGATTATCGCGTGTACCTGGAGTGTTGTGATGATTATCGCGTGTACCTGGAGTGTTGTGATGATTATCGCGTGTACCTGGAGTGTTGTGATGATTATCGCGTGCACCTGGAGTGTTGTGATGAATATCGCGTGCACCTGGAGTGTTGTGATGAATATCGCGTGCACCTGGAGTGTTGTGATGAATATCGCGTGCACCTGGAGTGTTGTGATGAATATCGGGTGTACCTGGAGTGTTGTGATGATTATCGCGTGTACCTGGAGTGTTGTGATGATTATCGCGTGCACCTGGAGTGTTGTGATGAATATCGCGTGCACCTGGAGTGTTGTGATGAATATCGGTGTACCTGGAGTGTTGTGATGAATATCGCGTGCACCTGGAGTGTTGTGATGATATCGCGTGCACCTGGAGTGTTGTGATGAATATCGCGTGCACCTGGAGTGTTGTGATGAATATCGCGTGCACCTGGAGTGTTGTGATGAATATCGCGTGCACCTGGAGTGTTGTGATGAATATCGCGTGCACCTGGAGTGTTGTGATGAATATCGCGTGCACCTGGAGTGTTGTGATGAATATCGCGTGCACCTGGAGTGTTGTGATGAATATCGCGTGTACCTGGAGTGTTGTGATGAATATCGCGTGCACCTGGAGTGTTGTGATGAATATCGCGTGTACCTGGAGTGTTGTGATGAATATCGCGTGCACCTGGAGTGTTGTGATGAATATCGCGTGTACCTGGAGTGTTGTGATGAATATCGCGTGCACCTGGAGTGTTGTGATGAATATCGCGTGTACCTGAGTGTTGTGATGAATATCGCGTGCACCTGGAGTGTTGTGATGAATATCGCGTGTACCTGGAGTGTTGTGATGAATATCGCGTGCACCTGGAGTGTTGTGATGAATATCGCGTGTACCTGGAGTGTCGTGATGAATATCGGGTGTACCTGGAGTGTTGTGATGAATATCGCGTGTACCTGGAGTGTCGTGATGAATATCGCGTGTGCCTGGAGTCTTGTGATGACACCAGTGTACCTGGAGTGTCGTCACAGTAATTAACACCAGGTACAACGGGTGTACCTGGTGTTAACCAGGCTGTTGGAAACGGCTGCTCGCAGCCTGACGCATGAATCACAGCCTGGTTGATCAGGTATCCTTTGGAAGCGTTAATCCAGTTCTCTCTTGAACACTGTGAGTGGTCTGCCAGTTATACCCTTATGTGTAGAGGAAGCGTGTTGAACAGTCTCAGGCCTCTGATGTTGATAGAGTTCTCTCTCAGAGTACCTGTTGCACCTCTGCTCTTCAATGGGGGTATTCTGCACATCCTGCCATGTCTTCTGGTCTCATGTGATTTTATTTCTGTGTGCAGGTTTGGGACCAACCCCATGCTGTGTGTACACACACGCCACAGGTACTGAAGACTGTGTGTATACACACGCCACAGGTACTCAAGACTGTATACACACACAACAGGTACTCAAGACTGTATACACACACACCACAGGTACTCAAGACTGGCAATCCTCATCAGTCTGGCGCTAATCTCGACCTCGTTATCTCCATCTTCCTCCACTCCCATCTCTTGATTTAATCTCCATCCACCCCCCCCCCTCTCCATCTCCCTAGTGTATTTCTCATCCGTCTTTACCCTAAGCCTCTTCCTCATTCCCTTACCCCCCCCTTCTTTCCTTCCCGCTTTCCATCACTTCCTTCTGCTCTTCCTCTCTCCTTCTCTTCCTACCTTATATTTGCTTGTCTTTTCTCTTTCTTCACACTCCCTCCCTGGTGTGAGGAGCCTCCATCCTCACACTCCCTCCCTGGTGTGAGGGAGCCCCTCCATCCTCACACTCCCTCCCTGGTGTGAGGGAGCTCCTCCATCCTCACACTCCCTCCCTGGTGTGAGGGAGCTCCTCCATCCTCACACTCCCTCCCTGGTGTGAGGGAGCCCCTCCATCCTCACACTCCCTCCCTGGCGTGAGGGAGCTCCTCCATCCTCACACTCCCTCCCTGGTGTGAGGGAGCTCCTCCATCCTCACACTCCCTCCCTGGTGTGAGGGAGCTCCTCCATCCTCACACTCCCTCCCTGGTGTGAGGGAGGTTCCTCATCCCACCCGTCTCCAAATTTCTTAAGACATTCTCACTCAAAACTGACTCGTTAAAAATTCTTTTGTAGTATTTAAGAACTTACCCTCCCGGAGCGGGGGTCCCGGGTACTTTTCCGCCTTGTCTTCGCTTGTTTTTGATATTTCTTGATTGGTTCATGTTTATGTAAGTTGGGGCGTTTGGTGATGTGGCTGCATACTGAAGAGCGGGTCTCTCATACGTTGTAATAAAACATCAAAGTTCTAGATGGCTACAGGGACCCTGACTAGTGTGTTAACTCCTGTTTAGGTCTCACGCGTTCGTTAATTTTATTATTATTTACTACTCGACGATCTTTCTCATATTCTAATGTTGGAATCTGTCTTGCCACGTTCTGAACGGCCTTAGAGCTCTTTCCTCTCATGTTCCTTTACATTTTAATCTTGCATTTGGCTGGGTTGAAGTCTTGTAGCCACTTATCTGAACACGTCTGGAGAATGACAAATCTCTGTGGACGGGGGTGAAAAGACCTCTTGTTCTGATTCCTCTCATTAATTTTGTATCGTCAGCAAACAATAACATGAAGGAGCCAATTTCCTGTCAGGTTTTCTCTCTCTCTTTCGCGCGCGCGCGTTTGTGTGTGTGTGTGTGTGTGTGTTGTGTGGTGTGTGTGTGTGTGTGTGTGGTGTGTGTGGTGTGTGTGTGTGTGTGTGTGTGTGTGGTGTGTGCGTGCTCACCTAATTACTCACCTAATTGTGCTTTCTGGGGTTGAGCTCTGGCTCTTTGGTCCCGCCTCTCAACCGTCAATCAACTGGTGTACAGGTTCCTGAGCCTACTGGGCTCTTTATCATATCTACACTTGAAACTGTGTCTGGAGTCAGCCTCCACCACACATCAAAGTGTGGTGTGTGTGTGTGTGTGTGTGTGTGTGTGTGTGTGGTGTGTGTGTGTGGTGTGTGTGTGTGTGTGTGTGTGTGTGTGTGTGTGTGTGTGTGTGTGTAAGAACTCATGAGCCCGTCAGAGTGCACAGATCCATAGCCCCAAGTCAAAAGGATGCAGATTTCAATGAGCGCCGGGAGAAAGGTTAAGGATCATCGCAGCACTGACTCAGTCCAGCACCAGAAAACTGCGCCAGAGATTTGGCCAAAGGTCAAATGGTGCTTCTTTCTTCTGCGTTATTTTTTTTTAACACAACCCATTTGTATAATGTGGTCCTTGGCTTGGAGGTCTTCACTGATCTGTGAAATTTATATCACTTATCTACTTTGTAATTTTGTTGCTGTTAAACGTTCATAAAGTTAATGTCACAGGGTCTCAGTCTCTCTTTGGATTAGAAACTGACTTGCAAAACAAAAAAATAAACAAAAAAAATCACGCGAATAAACTGCCACAACACGTCTTTCACACTATTCATCAATGATTTCGGAAAATAATAATAGACATCTTACCATTGACTTGTAATACCACGTAATATATTCCACTTCCTCCGCCTCGCCTTTCTCCCATAATCTACCGACTTTTCCCACTTCTCCATTCCCCTTCCTCTAGCACAATCTAACCCTCTTCCCCCTTCCTTCTCCACCACCTTTCCCTAATCCCCCCTTTCTTCCTCCCCCTCCTGCTTCTCCCCTCTCCGACATCAGCTAGCGCTGCTCTCAAAGGCCATTAACTTCACAGCCAACTTCTTCTACTCATTAAAAGGCTCCCCCGCCACCATTAATCCGGCTTACCCATTATCTTCTCTTGAACACTGCAAGTGGTGGGCCAGAACTTGGACACGTGCTGCTGCCGCTGGGAAGCTGGCAACAGTGATTGTATAGGTGGGGACTGGCAACAATAGTTGTATAGGTGGAAAGTTGCCATCAGTGATTGTTTTGTTGGAGATCGAAGCCTCGATCTCCAACAATCGCGGATACAATTTTTTTTGTTATACTGCTAATCCTCAACGGTAAATTATTTCACTTACACGATAAACAAATAACCTTCACTATAATACGATACACGAATGTATGTATGCAAACCCATACTCTTAGGTGATCCTACGGGCTCACCATAGCCCGTGCTTCTTGGAACTTTGTTCCAGGTAGCGAATCTTAAACAACAACAACATCTTAGGTGATAGTACTTATAGCAACTGTTTCGTCAAACGTACCAACATGAACTGTTGAACCGCACACAAGTTCAGGTTTTGTAGTATTAATTTTGTTGAGGACACAAAAAAATATGCTAAAACGAAAACTTAAACACATTCTTGAGTATAACACATGTAAGAACTATGTCAGGCCTAAGTCAGACAGCGTATATTAGGCCTAGGATTGCATTTAAAGTTAGGTAAAGTTCTGAGTTACCTAAAAAATTCACACAATGACTACATCACGACCGGAAACTTGACTGGTGAACCCCAATGTAAACAAAAGTCCCGAGATGAATATTTTAGACTCGTCAATCAGTAATGTTGATCTTGCATTACAAAAGACAAGCTTTTCTTGACCAGGTTCGGCGCTGTTTAACAAACAAATTGTCAATCTACAAAATGATGCCTCTTGTGGGATTTTGTCTACGACACCAGAGCAGGTGGTATCAGTGGTAAACACACTCAACTCGCTTAATATTCAAATTCAAATGTTTATTAGGTAAGTACATACATACAGGGGTGATACAGATATTGATGAATTTAATCATGGACTATGTGAAAAATATGAAATATCATGAAATGCGGCCTATGTGTCACTCCATCAACAGTACACTTTACGACTATTTCCTCCTTAGAATAATCTCATCAAGCTACCCACCTCATACACCTGTCTACCTCCTGTAGACACAATACCACCACATATCTCCCTTTCTATTTGTTTTTTTTATCCTCAAATGACTTTTGTCTCCTCTTTATGACTCTCATACCTTAAGCATCGCATTCTTCCCCTTATTCAGAAACTAAGTAAAATTTCTCTTCTCCTCCCGAGGAGACTTAAGCTTACCTAAGCTTTCCCTTCGTCAAGCGACACCTTCCGCCATTGTCCCTCGCAGCAATCCCATTTAAATGTTTAAAAACCTGTGAGAAAATCTGGAGAGCAACACTTCTCATTTCAAAACCAATTAACTCGGAGCAGGAGCCAAGGAGCAGCGATCTGGAGACCCTCGTGTCCTCCTCACACTCAGCGCAGAGTACATCAACACCACCACCACTACGATCCTCTCAAGTCAATGTTGAACCCACATTTCAAGTCTCCTTGTTTCCCAAGGCCCTTACAGACATCCTTCCTCTCTGTTACTACTCCCAAAACTCTCTGTTAATTTCCCCTAAACTAAAATGAGGACAATACAGTATAGCAACTTAAATAATGAATCATATCAGGTAAGGAAAATTCAATTACTCACACCTGTGCATACAGTGAGGCACCTGTGAGATAAATGAATGGATACCTCCTGCATAATGAAGTAGATCATTCAATACTTCACTGTAAAAAAAGTGTTGCATGAGCTCTCCGTTGTAATCAAGTATATCCAGGTCTCCTAAACAAATTATAATTACTTGATTGATAATAAATTGCAATTTGCAATTCATCTCATAAAATTTATTGACCGAAGAATCGGAATCTTTATTCGTAATAACTCAGACAAAGCGCTTTATGTGTAGTGCTTGCAGTTACGAAACTGGCCACTGTAGGTCGGACTTACTGGCCCAGTCTGTAGGTGGGACTTACAATGGCCCAGTCTGTAGGTGGGACTTACTGGCCCAGTCTGTAGGTGGGACTTACTGGCCCAGCCCTGTAGGTGGGACTTACTGGCCCAGTCTGTAGGTGGGACTTACAATGGCCCAGTCTGTAGGTGGGACTTACAATGGCCCAGCCTGTAGGTGGGACTTACTGGCCCAGCCTGTAGGTGGGACTTACAGGCCCAGCCTGTAGGTGGGACTTACTGGCCCAGTCTGTAGGTGGACTTACTGGCCCAGCCTGTAGGTGGGACTTACTGGCCCAGTCTGTAGGTGGGACTTACTGGCCCAGCCTGTAGGTGGGACTTACTGGCCCAGCCTGTAGGTGGGACTTACTGGCCCAGCCTGTAGGTGGGACTTACAATGGCCCAGCCTGTAGGTGGGACTTACAATGGCCCAGCCTGTAGGTGGGACTTACAATGGCCCAGCCTGTAGGTGGGACTACAATGGCCCAGCCAATAACAAGTTCATATGGGGCAGTGGGTAGACAGCTCGTTCAAAGCCTCGCAAAGAAATATTAGGCGGGTTCGAATCCTTGTCAGGCAAAGACGCCTGGGGCACCAATC
>WNGS01151457.1:10579-26027 GCA_020271785.1 Procambarus virginalis
TCATGTAACAACACGCAACATCATGCAACACGCAACACCATGCAACATCATGCAACAACACGCAAACATCATGTAACAACACGCAACATCATGCAACATCATGTAACAAACACACAACATCATGCAACAACACACAACATCATGCAACACCACGCAACACCATGCAACAACACGCAACATCATGCAGCATCATGCAACACCATGCAACAACACGCTGTAACATTGACAACCACTACTGCCAACATTGTAACATTGGGTACGATAACCCAATGTAAAACCGGGTAAAATAGTCACCACTGTGACCTTCTATAATGAATACTAAACTAATAAATGTACACACTTCTTATCCTGAGTAACACTTCCTATCAGTTGCACTTGGTAACACTGTTATTGAACACTTGTAATGTGAGCTGACATATGATGGTTACACCGGGACCAAAGGTACACTGCCAACAAGGAAATGCTACACAGGATTAAATACGCTGCCACCATCCTGCCTTTGACCACTGAGACTAATCAAGCAACGAGGCAAGAAACATGCTTGACTTGGAGAGTACTTTCTATAACTGTCATTAATTATGGGACGGTTGTCAGCCACGATAACCAAAAGATTCTAAGAGGATTCAACGAGTGACACAGACGGGAAATTTAACATGAGTTTATTGAGATACCAAATTATACTAAACACCACAATAAAACCTACTCGAACACTGGCAACAAGTTAAGAAATTTAGACATGGATCAAAATTACAGAGATCACACACATTACCTTAATTAAGACCTCTGTCTCTCCGTCCGGTGGACAATGTCTCTCCCCCTGGCTGGGGATGTCCTACACAGCACCTTCTGGACCCGGCCGTCCTGATCACTCTACTCTTCCTGGGTCTACAGGCCCTCTATATACACCTCACATAGGGGGGAGGGGAAGATTTACTGTTGCTACCTACACCCTACACCAAGAAGAGGTCGGCTACACGTGCACAAACACTCAAGAATTCTCCCCACTTGTTTGACATTAAACATACACTGTTTCAAGAGAGGACTTATTAATTTCGTGTGTGGCTGACCTCTGACCTGGCTAAAAGGGGGAAATCCAAGCATGTTTACACATGAGGATCTGGGGTCTACTCCCTTACCCTGTTGACAAGAGTATCATGAAATATTACATACTTGAAACTATGCTGAATAAGACTAACCCCGGAATTTTTAATCAACATACAAGAAAACCGGAGGTCATCTGGGCTGACCTCTTGGAGCAGACTTCCCTGGTTGAGAACTCTAGGGGGGGGGGGGTCATAGGTGTTACAACGCAACATCATGCAACAACACACAACATCATGCAACACCATGTAACAACACGCAACATCATGCAACAACACGCAACATCATGCAACACCATGTAACAACACGCAACATCATGCAACAACACGCAACATCATGCAACAACACGCAACATCATGCAACAACACGCAACATCATGCAACAGCATGCAACATGCGCAACATCATGCAATAACACGCAACATCATGCAACACCATGTAACAACACGCAACATCATGTAACTACATGCAACACCATGTAACAATTTGCAACATCATGCAACAACACGCAACATCATGCAACATCATGCAACAACACGCAACATCATGCAACATCATGCAATAACACGAAACATCATGCATCATCATGTAACAACACGCAACATCATGCAACACCATGTAACAACACGCAACATCATGCAACAACACGCAACATCATGCAACAACACGCAACACCATGTAACAACACGCAACATCATGTAACAACACGCAACATCATGCAACAACACGCAACATCATGCAACAACACGCAACACCATGTAACAACACGCAACATCATGTAACAACACGCAACATCATGCAACAACACGCAACATCATGTAACATCATGCAACATCATGTAACAACACGCAACATCACCATGATCACCACGCAACATCATGCAACAACGCAACATCATGCAACAACACCACGCAACATCATGCAACAACACGCAACATCACGCAACAACACGCAACACCATGCAACAACATGCAACATCATGCAACAACACGCAACACCATGCAACATCATGCAACAAACGCAACATCATGTAACATCATGTAACAACACGCAACATCATGTAACAACACACATCATGCAACAACACACAACATCATGCAACAACACGCAACGTCATGCAACAACACGCAACATCATGCAACATCATGCAGCAACACGCAACACCATTTAACAACACGCAACATCATGCAACAACACCCAACATCATGCAACAATACACAACATCATGCAACAACATGCAACACCATGTAACAACATGCAACATCATGCAACATCATGCAACATCATGTAACAACACGCAACATCATGCAACAACACACAACATCATGCAACAACACGCAACACCATGTAACATCATGTAACAACACGCAACATCATGCAACAACACACAACATCATGCAACAACACGCAACACCATGTAACATCATGTAACAACACGCAACATCATGTAACACCATGCAACATCATGCAACAACACGCAACACCATGTAACATCATGTAACAACACACAACATCATGCAACAACACGCAACGCCATGTAACATCATGTAACACCATGCAACAACACGCAACATCATGCAACAACATGCAACATCATGCAACAACACGTAACATCATGCAACAACACGCAACATCATGCAACATCATGCATCATCATGCAACAACACGCAACATCATTCAACACCACGCAACATCATGCAACATCATGTAACAACATGCAACATCATGCAACAACACGCAACATAATGCAACATCATGCAACAACATGTAACAACACGCAACATCATGCAACAACACGCAACATCATGTAACTCCATGTAACAACACACAACATCATGTAACACCATGCAACATCATGCAACAACACGCAACATCATGTAACAATATGTAACATCATGCAACAACACGCAACATCATGCAACAACACGCAACATCATGCAACATCATGCAACATCATGCAACAACATGCAACAACATGTAACAACATGTAACAACACGCAACATCATGCAACAACACGCAACATCATGCAACAACACGCAACATCATGTAACACCATGTAACAACACACAACATCATGTAACACCATGTAACATCATGCAACAACACGCAACATCATGTAACACCATGTAACAACACACAACATCATGTAACACCATGTAACATCATGCAACAACACGCAACATCATGCAACAACACGCAACATCATGCAACAACACGCAACATTATGTAACAACATGTAACATCATGCAACAACACGCAACATCATGTAACAACATGTAACATCATGCAACAAGACGCAACATCATGTAACAACATGTAACATCATGCAACAACACGCAACATCATGCAACAACACACAACATCATGTAACACCATGTAACTACACGCAACATCATATAACAACATGTAACATGATGCAACAACACGCAACATCATGCAACAACACGCAACATCATGCAACAACACGCAACATCATGCAACATCATGCAACAACATGTAACAACACGCAACATCATGCAACAACACGCAACAAACATCATGTAACAACATGTAACAACACACAACATCATGTAACACCATGCAACATCATGCAACAACACGCAACATCATGTAACAACATGTAACATCATGCAACAACACGCAACATCATGCAACAACACGCAACATCATGCAACAACACGCAACATCATGTAACAACACGCAACATCATGTAACAACATGCAACATCATGCAACAACATGCAACATCATGCAACAGCATGCAACATCATGCAACAACATGCAACATCATGCAACAACATGCAACATCATGCAACAACATGCAACATCATGTAACAACATGTAACATCATGCAACAACACGCAACATCATGCAACAACACGCAACATCATGCAACAACACGCAACATCATGTAACAACATGTAACATCATGCAACAACACGCACATCATGCAACAACACGCAACATCATGCAACAACACGCAACATCATGTAACAACACGCAACATCATGTAACAACATGCAACATCATGCAACAACATGCAACATCATGCAACAACATGCAACATCATGTAACAATACGCAAAGAGATAGAGAGAATAGTTATCAAGTGGTCCTGGTGCTCAGTGCACACTGTTGCAACCCTCGCCGACACACACACTGTGGTACAATAACTGTGGTACAATAACTGTGGTACAATAACTATGGTACAAAAACTGTGGTACAATACATGTAGTACAATAACTGTGGTACAGTAACTGTGGTACAATACCTGTGGTACAATAACTGTGGTACAATACATGTGGTACAATAACTGTGGTACAGTAACTGTGGTACAATACCTGTGGTACAATAACTGTGGTACAGTAACTGTGGTACAATACCTGTGGTACAATAACTGTGGTACAGTAACTGTGGTACAATACATGTGGTACAATAACTGTGGTACAATACATGTGGTACAATAACTGTGGTACAGTAACTGTGGTACAATACCTGTGGTACAATAACTGGTACAATACATGTGGAACAATAACTGTGGTACAATAACTGTGGTACAATACCTGTGGTACAATACATGTAGTACAATAACTGTGATACAGTAACTGTGGTACAATACCTGTGGTACAATAACTGTGGTACAGTAACTGTGGTACAGTAACTGTGGTACAATACCTGTGGTACAATAACTGTGGTACAGTAACTGTGGTATAATACCTGTGGTACAATAACTGGTACAATACATGTAGTACAATAACTGTGGTACAGTAACTGTGGTACAATACCTGTGGTACAATAACTGTGGTACAGTAACTGTGGTACAATACCTGTGGTACAATAACTGTGGTACAGTAACTGTGGTAAAATACCTGTGGTACAATAACTGTGGTACACTCACTGTGGTACAATACCTGTGGTACAATAACTGTGGTACAGTAACTGTGGTACAATACCTGTGGTACAAAAACTGTGGTACAGTAACTGTGGTACAATACCTGTGGTACAAAAACTGTGGTACAGTAACTGTGGTACAATGCCTGTGGTACAATACCTGTGGTACAATACCTGTGGTACAGTACCTGTGGTACAATACCTGTGGTACAATAACTGTGGCACAGTAACTGCGGTACACTAACTGAGGAACAATAACTGTAGTACAGTAACTGTGGTACAATAACTGTGGTACAGTAACTGTGGTACAGTAACTGTGGAACAATAAACACTGTGGTACAGTAACTGTGGTGTGGTACAATAACTGTGGTACAATAACTGTGGTACAGTAACTGTGGTACAATAACTGTGGTACAGTAACTGGTACAATAACTGTGGTACAGTAACTGTGGTACAATAACTGTGGTACAGTAACTGTGGTACAATAACTGTGGTACAGTAACTGTGGTACAATAACAGTGGTACAGTAACTGTGGTACAGTAACTGTGGTACAGTAACTGTGGTACAATAACTGGTACAGTAACTGTGGTAAGAAAACTGTTTTACAGTAACTGTGGTACGAAAACTGTGGTACAGTAACTGTGGTACAATAACTGGTACAGTAACTGTGGTACAGTAACTGTGGTACAGTAACTGTTGTACAATAACTGCGGTACAGTAACTGTGTTACAATAACTGTGGTACAGTAACTGTGGTACAATAACTGGTACAATAACTGTGGTACAATAACTGCGGTACAATAACTGTGGTACAGTAACTGTAGTACAATAACTGTAGTGCAATAACTGGTACAATAACTGTGGTACAGTACAACTTGGTACAATAACTGTGGTACAGTAACTGTAGTACAATAACTGGTACAATAACTGTGGTACAGTAACTGTGGTACAATAACTGTGGTACAATAACTGTGGTACAGTGATTGTGGTACAATAACTGCCGTACAGTAACTGTAGTACAATAACTGTGGTACAGTAACTGTAGTACAATAACTGTAGTACAATAACTGCGGTACAATAACTGTGGTACAGTAACTGTAGTACAATAACTGGTACAATAACTGCGGTACAATAACTGTGGTACAGTGACTGTGGTACAATAACTGCCGAACAGTAACTGTGGTACAATAACTGTTGTACAATAACTGTTGTACAATAACTGTGGTACAATAATTGTTGTACAATAACTGTGGTACAATAACTGTGGTACAATAACTGTTGTACAATAACTGTGGTACAATAACTGTGGTACAATAATTGTTGTACAATAACTGTGGTACAATAACTGTGGTACAATAATTGTTGTACAATAACTGTGGTACAATAACTGTGGTACAATAACTGTTGTACAATAACTGTGGTACAATAACTGTGGTACAGTAACTGTGGTACAATAACTGTTGTACAATAACTGTGGTACAATAACTGTTGTACAATAACTGGGGTACAATAACTGTGGTACAATAACTATGGTACAATAACTGCGGTACAATAACTGTGGTACAATAACTGTGGTACAATACCTATGGTACAATAACTGTGGTACAGTAACTGTTGGTACAATAACTGTGGTACAATAACTGTGGTACAGTAACTGTGGTACAATAACTGTGGTACAGTAACTGTGGTACAATAACTGCGGTACAATAACTGTGGTATAAAACTGTGGTACAATAACTGCGGTACAATAACTGTGGTACAATAACTGTGGTACAGGACTGTGGTACAATAACTGTGGTACAATAACTGCGGTACAATAACTGTGGTACAATAACTGTGGTACAGTGACTGTGGTACAATAACTGTGGTACAATAACTGTGGTACAATAACTGGTACAATAACTGTGGTACAATAACTGTGGTGCAATAACTGCGGTACAATAACTGTGGTACAATAACTGCGGTACAATAACTGCGGTACAGTAACTATGGTGCAATAACTGTGGTACAATAACTGTGGTACAATAACTGTGGTACAGTAACTGTGGTACAATAACTGCGGTACAATAACTGTGGTACAATAACTGTGGTACAATAACTGTGGTACAATAACTGTGGTACAGTAACTGTGGTACAATAACTGTGGTACAATAACTGTGGTACAGTAACTGTGGTACAATAACTGCGGTACAATAACTGTTGTACAATAACTGCGGTACAGTAACTGTGGTACAATAACTGTGGTACAATAACTGTGATACAGTAACTGTGGTACAATAACTGTGGTACAGTAACTGTGGTACAATAACTGCGGTACAGTAACTGTGGTACAATAACTGGTACAATAACTGTGGTACAATAACTGTGGTACAGTAACTGTGGTACAATAACTGTGGTACAGTAACTGTGGTACATAACTGCGGTACAATAACTGTTGTACAATAACTGCGGTACAGTAACTGTGGTACAATAACTGTGGTACAATAACTGTGGTACAGTAACTGTGGTACAATAACTGTGGTACAGTAACTGTGGTACAATAACTGCGGTACAGTAACTGTGGTACAATAACTGGTACAATAACTGTGGTACAATAACTGTGGTACAATAACTGTGGTACAGTAACTGTGGTACAATAACTGTGGTACAATAACTGTGGTACAGTAACTGTGTACAATAACTGTGGTACAATAACTGTGGTACAATAACTGTGGTACAATAACTGTGGTACAATAACTGCGGTACAATAACTGTGGTACAATAACTGTGGTACAATAACTGTGGTACAGTAACTGTGGTACAATAACTGTGGTACAATAACTGCGGTACAATAACTGTGGTACAATAACTGCGGTACAGTAACTGTGGTACAATAACTGTGGTACAATAACTGTGGTACAGTAACTGTGGTACAATAACTGTGGTACAGTAACTGTGGTACAATAACTGTGGTACAGTAACTGTGGTACAATAACTGGTACAATAACTGTGGTACAATAACTGTGGTACAGTAACTGTGGTACAATAACTGTGGTACAATAACTGTGGTACAATAACTGCGGTACAATAACTGTGGTACAATAACTGTGGTACATAACTGTGGTACAATAACTGTGGTACAATAACTGTGGTACAATAACTGCGGTACAATAACTGTGGTACAATAACTGGTACAATAACTGTGGTACAATAACTGCGGTACAATAACTGTGGTACAATAACTGTGGTACAATAACTGCGGTACAATAACTGTGGTACAATAACTGTGGTACAATAACTGTGGTACAATAACTGTGGTACAATAACTGTGGTACAATAACTGTGGTACAATAACTGTGGTACATAACTGTGGTACAATAACTGCCGTACAATAACTGTGGTACAATAACTGTGGTACAATAACTGCCGTACAATAACTGTGGTACAATAACTGCCGTACAATAACTGTGGTACAATAACTGTGGTACAATAACTGCCGTACAATAACTGTGGTACAATAACTGCCGTACAATAACTGTGGTACAATAACTGTGGTACAATAACTGTGGTACAATAACTGCCGTACAATAACTGTGGTACAATAACTGCCGTACAATAACTGTGGTACAATAACTGTGGTACAATAACTGCGTACAATAACTGTGGTACAATAACTGCCGTACAATAACTGTGGTACAATAACTGCCGTACAATAACTGTGGTACAATAACTGTGGTACAATAACTGCCGTACAATAACTGTGGTACAATAACTGCCGTACAATAACTGTGGTACAATAACTGTGGTACAATAACTGCGGTACAATAACTGTGGTACAATAACTGTGGTACAATAACTGCCGTACAATAACTGTGGTACAATAACTGTGGTACAATAACTGTGGTACAACAAGGGCAAGTTGCAGCTTGCAACACTCATGAGGTGACTAAAGCAAGTCATTAATTAACTACTGTTAAACTACTCTATTACCATTAACTAGTTGCACTAGTCACAGCCTAGTTTACCTAGTGCCTGTACCCCCCCCCTACCAGAGCCTCATCGCTAGCACCCTAACTTTCAACCTTAGGTAAAAGTTAGAGGTGCTAGTTAACTCTAGTCAGAGGTGCTAGTTAACTCTAGTCAGAGGTGCTAGTTAACTCTAGTCAGAGGTGCTAGTTACTCAAGTCAGAGGTGCTAGTTAACTCTAGTCAGAGGTGCTAGTTAACTCTAGTCAGAGGTGCTAGTTAACTCTAGTCAGAGGTGCTAGTTACTCAGTCAGAGGTGCTAGTTAACTCTAGTCAGAGGTGCTAGTTAACTCTAGTCAGAGGTGCTAGTTAACTCTAGTCAGAGGTGCTAGTTTACTCTAGTCAGAGGTGCTAGTTAACTCTAGTCAGAGGTGCTAGTTAACTCTAGTCAGAGGTGCTAGTTAACTCTAGTCAGAGGTGCTAGTTAACTCTAGTCAGAGGTGCTAGTTTACTCTAGTCAGAGGTGCTAGTTAACTCTAGTTAGGGTGCTAGTTAACTCTAGTTAGAGGTGCTAGTTAACTCTAGTTAGGGTGCTAGTTAACTCTAGTTAGAGGTGCTAGTTAACTCTAGTTAGGGTGCTAGTTAACTCTTCACCAAACAACCCCGTTAACGTCCAAGGCACTAGTATCTACCATATCAAATCCTGGATAACCACGCGATAACAGGATAAAGAGGGAAGTAGTGTATACTGGATATAAAGAAGGATAATACATCAAGAAAACAGGAGATAAAACACCGAGATAAATACTGGGATTAGGATACATTGGATAAATATGATAACTTGGATAAATCAAGGTACTATGATGACTAGAGTAAATCCTGAGAGTAGGATAACATAGGGGTAAAAACTGAGTATAATTAAGGAAATCCAATGGAAAAGAAAATAACGTGAATAAAGTGGAAACAAGATAAGTCTGAGGATAGCATTAAGATAACTGTGGATAATGAAGGATAATTCAGTGATCTGGGATAATTCACTGAAGAAATGAGCTTTATATATATATATCCAGTGTTCAACGAAAGTTTATTTTTCATATATAATCTCACTATTCCGTTGACCCAATGACCATATTGACCCCTGTAGGTACCTGTTGCTCCTTCACTGTAACCCGTCTCTACAAGACATGAAAACTTTAACCACCATAAGCCTTTACAGCTTAGTCCTAACCTACACAGAAGCCTTGACCAGCCAGAGCTTCGGGCAGCTTATTTCAAGAGGCTTTGGCCAGGTGACTTTCAAAGGCTTTCACCAACTTCTTCACTACCTCACTTCTCCACAACTACAATACAAATATAAGGACATTGCAATATTTGTACCCCTCTTAGCTTCACTGGCTGGGATATACAATCATCCAGCAACACTGCTGCAACACTGCTGCAACACTGCTGCAACACTGCTGCAACACTGCTGCAGCGATATTCCTGGATGCTATTGGCTGCTTGTGATTCTGAAAGGTTCTGGGAACAGTCCAGAACCCACCTGAAATACTTTTGATGTTTTCCTCGCATACTCATTGGATATTCCTCTTAATACTTCCAGGAATACTCCCTGAAATACGTCCAGAAATAGTTCATTAAATACATCTAGGAATACTTTCATAAATACATCCTAGAATACTCTCCGAAATGCTCCCAGGAGCACCTTTCGAACACTTACTGGAATACCTCATTAAATACTTCCAGAAATACGCCCTGGAATGCCCTGAGTTAGGATACGAAGCCAAGACGCAATGGTTCCCTTGGTCCGTGACAGTACCAACCGCCGCCCCAGTTACCAGCTGGCCTCCACAAGATCTAGATCGCTGAAACGATAAACGTAATTGACTCGGAACCATAATACCTTATACGACAACCAGTATCCAAATTGTGATGACCTCGTTCACCCGAACCTTCATTCTTATCTTCAGTACAAAGCACCGCACTTGTCATACTTCGTGTTCCTGTTGCTCGAGTGTCGGAGTGTTGGGGATGACGGTTGATGTCACGCTAGTTACAATACCCCCTCTCAGTGTCACGCTAGTTACAATACCCCCTCATAGTCACGCTAGTTACAATACCCTCTCTCAGTGTCACGCTAGTTACAATACCCCCTCATAGTCACGCTAGTTACAATACCCCCCTCTCAGTGTCACGCTAGTTACAGTCAGTCATGTGCTATCCGAACTCCTCGGGACCGAGACTGAATAGATAACATGTTGTGTTCGGATAAGTGCTTATTCATCCTGAAAAGCTAGGGGGGGGGAGGGAATTTACAATTTTGTTGCAGAAATTCAACAATGTTTTGTTTGTACTCGCCAATATATGTTCTGATCTGCTTGTTAACAATGCTCCATCAACTATAATCTTCAAGTTTAAAAGAAAAGGTGGAGGTGGATAATGATAAGTGTTGGTTTGAAGGGAAGATTAAGGGTAATGAGGTAATCTCAACAGACTACTTTTTACCCTCCAAGAAAATTACAAGTACATTATTCTAATGTAGGTAATGCCATGGCAGAGTTGAAAGCCTCTGAACCATCCATTAATGTATAAACACTGCCCAAGTGGTGCTGTGTACGGTCACTGGACAAACTTGTTCCATCTTAAGTGCACATTTTTATTCAGACTGCTGCTTGTCCCACCAGTTATCCAAACTTTTTTATCCAAACAAATCCCAATTGGTAACAGGCGTTCATATAGCACGTGGCTGACGTGTCAGCCACGTGCTGACACGTCTGAGTCACGCTAGTTACAGTATCCTCAGTGTCACGCTAGTTACAATACTCCCTCAGTGTCACGCTAGTTACAATACTCCCTCACTGTCACGCTAGTTACAATACTCCCTCAGTGTCACGCTAGTTACAATACTCCCTCTGAGTCACGCTAGTTACAATACTCCCTCACAGTCACGCTAGTTACAATACTCCCTCAGTGTCACGCTAGTTACAATACTCCCTCACAGTCACGCTAGTTACAATACTCCCTCAGTGTCACGCTAGTTACAATACTCCCTCACAGTCACGCTAGTTACAATACTCCCTCACAGTCACGCTAGTTACAATATCCCTCAGTGTCACGCTACTTACAATACCCCCTTCAGTGTCTCGCTCGATATAGTACCTCTCAATATTACGCTAACAATATCCCTTGACCCCTTCAATGTCACGCTAATTACAGTCTCCGTCAGAGTCACGCTAGTTACAATATTTCTCAGAAATTTTGACTCGTTCATTAACATTGCTGTAGGTAGTAACACAGAGGCGAGGGGGGAGGGAGGAAGCCGCACGCATATTGGGACTCGCGGTGCACCACACGCATTGCGAGTGGGTTCCTGGGACACGGGGGAACACTGCACGCAATGTGTTCATTGCGTGCAGGAGGGGAGGTGGGAAACTCCTGCAAAGGTCAAAACCAATGATCAACCAGGTTGTGATTCATACGTCAGGCTGCGAACAGCCGCGTCCAACAGTCAGATTGACCAGTCCAACAACCAGGAGGCCTGAACGGCGCCCCAAGCCGCGAGGACGCTAAGCCCCGACACCACCTCAAGGTTAATGTCACTCAGAGTGAAGGTGGTTGTCTTGATATCTGGTCGAGAGTAATGTCTAAGCCTGTGTGACCGACGGGGCCCTAAATATGGATGGTCTTGGTAGACTCACTTGTGAACGGAGGACATGTTTAAGATAAAAACATCTACGGGCTCACCATAGCCCGTGCTACTTGGAACTTCTTGTTCCAGGTAGCGAATCTTTAACAACAACAACAACAACAACAACATGTTTAAGATAACGTTTGGCAGCTGAGCCTAAAGTGACGTTATTTTTAAGAGGACGGGTTGATGACAGTCTCATATCAGCGCTCATGTTCCTCAGGCATCAGCGCTCATGTTCCTCAGGCATCAGCGCTCATGTTCCTCAGGCATCAGCGCTCATGTTCCTCAGGCATCAGCGCTCATGTTCCTCAGGCATCAGCGCTCATGTTCCTCAGGCATCAGCGCTCATGTTCCTCACACATCAGCGCTCATGTTCCTCAGGCATCAGTGCTCATGTTCCTCAGGCATCAGCGCTCATGTTCCTCAGGCATCAGCGCTCATGTTCCTCAGGCATCAGCGCTCATGTTCCTCACACATCAGCGCTCATGTTCCTCACACATCAGCGCTCATGTTCCTCACACATCAGCGCTCATGTTCCTCACACAGCAGTGCTCATGTTCCTCACACATCAGCGCTCATGTTCCTCAGGCATCAGCGCTCATGTTCCTCACACATCAGCGCTCATGTTCCTCACACATCAGCGCTCATGTTCCTCACACATCAGCGCTCATGTTCCTCACACATCAGCGCTCATGTTCCTCACACATCAGCGCTCATGTTCCTCACACATCAGTGCTCATGTTCCTCAGGCATCAGCGCTCATGTTCCTCACACATCAGCGCACTTGAAGAAATCATTCACCAACTAATGATCTCATTTTCCCTGGAGGGAAAATGAGACAGCACCAGCATCAATCATTTTTTTCGTGAACTCATTTCTCACTGGTCACTCCAACTTTTCCAGAAATATTACCTTAAGTGTTTGGAAATACAACTTAAGAAGAGGTTATCTTGAGGCTATTTTGAGATGATTTCAGAGCTTAGCGTCCCTGCGGCCCGTCCTCGACCAGGCCTCCTTTTTCTTACACATCCCCAGGAAGCAGCCCGTAGCAGCTGTCTAACTCCCAGGTACCTACTTACTGCTAGCTAAATAGGCCATCAGCGTGAAAGAAACTCTGACCATTTGTTTCCGCCTCCACCGGGGATCGAACCCGGAACCTCAGGACTACGAATCCGAAGCGCTGTCCACTCAGCTGTCAGGCCTCCAGATGTGATGTATATAATAGTGTAGAAGGGATAGAGGATAGAACAACACCACTCGTCAGCACAGAGTGCAGCTGGATGCTGAGAATTGTGATGCTTTACTGTTACAAAGAGACGGTTGACTGACAGCCATTTTGAGTACTGTTTAAGTCACATCTGTCTTGTATGAACTTTGGGTTTGGTGTGATTTTGTTTGGAGACTGTCCAAGAGTCCATTGTCCTGGGTCAATATCCTCCATATTGTTCAGTATTTTAAGAGTTTTGATGAGATCAACCCGGTCCTCTCGTTATCTTGTTCATTAATTTGAACATTGCTTAAATATCGACTTTTCAATCCTCCTTAGTATCTTGTACGTTGTTATCATGTCTGTCCTATTCCTTCGTTCCTCCAGTGCAGTGAGGTCCACTTCGCTCAGTCTTCCTTCACAGCTCTCTCCCTTTACCTCAGGAACGACCTTGTTGCATATTTCTGGAAATTGTTTAGTTTTGTTTTATGGTTCTTTAGGTAGGTACTTCCACGCTGGGGCAGCATACACAACATCAGAGGATGCAAACAGCGCTAGGACAGGATCTTTGACCAAATTCGTGAAGGTTAACACCCTCTTCAGTACTCTGCCTCATACACCCGCCTGCTTCACGAGTTTGTCGCTTGTGAACAACAGTGCCAAAAGCTTTTCGGCAATCCAGGAAAATGGCAGCCCGCCCAGCCCTCTCTCTCTCTCTCTCGCTTGACTGTGATCATATTCTCAAACAACTCTTAATAAGTTGTTCAATCATGATTTTCCTTTGTTGAATCCATGTTGATTCTTGGGAATAAGATTTATATGTTCTAAATGATCGACGAGACTTCTTTTAATTTGTCTCTCTAATATCTTACAGGGAATACTTGTTAGT
The DNA here is from genome assembly GCA_020271785.1 of Procambarus virginalis. Classification (NCBI taxonomy): domain Eukaryota; kingdom Metazoa; phylum Arthropoda; class Malacostraca; order Decapoda; family Cambaridae; genus Procambarus; species Procambarus virginalis. The sequence continues at coordinate 25,298 of WNGS01151457.1, forward strand.
GATACCGGTGTGTAGTTCACTGGCTCCTGTCTTCCTTGTTTCTAGTATATAGGCACCACATTTGCCACTTCCAGATGCCATGAAGTTCCTGCATTCACGTGAGGGGTGAAGGTTATACCGCGAGACCCACACCATGCTGTTAGGTTTGGCCGGGGGGGAAGGATAGGTGTGAAGCCTGGCTTACTGTCTGGCTGTCAACACAGGTTACTGGTCGTCACTGTAGGCTCCCTGGCTGTTCTGACTGTCAACACAGGTTACTGGTCGTCACTGTAGGCCTCCTGGCTGTTCTGACTGTCAACACAGGTTACTGGTCGTCACTGTAGGCCTCCCTGGCTGTTCTGACTGTCAACACAGGTTACTGGTCGTCACTGTAGTCCTCCTGGCTGTTCTGACTGTCAACACAGGTTACTGGTCGTCACTGTAGGCCTCCCTGGCTGTTCTGACTGTCAACACAGGTTACGGTCGTCACTGTAGACCTCCCTGGCTGTTCTGGCTGTCAACACAGGTTACTGGTCGTCACTGTAGACCTCCTGGCTGTTCTGCTGTCAACACAGGTTACTGGTCGTCACTGTAGACCTCCCTGGCTGTTCTGACTGTCAACACAGGTTACTGGTCGTCACTGTAGGCCTCCCTGGCTGTTCTGACTGTCAACACAGGTTACTGGTCGTCACTGTAGGCCTCCCTGGCTGTTCTGGCTGTAAGCTCCCATATGCTAGCCTCCTCCTTTGCC
>WNGS01151460.1:0-10551 GCA_020271785.1 Procambarus virginalis
AATGTTGATTTAGTACATATGTGAATATTCCCAGTTACCTTTTTTACCAAGGCCCAAACTCTTCCTCACGTACCAATTTACGTCTCACAGTACCCGTCCCATCAACGTAGATAGCAGATAGTCGTGATTGGTTCAATTATAACGAAAATTGTAGTTTTCAGGCCCCATGGGTTGTGAAATTTACCTACTATTGTCCATGCTCTTAGAATATTACAGATCAGCTACATCCTATTGAAGGCTCGTAGTTTTGTTTTTTGAAAATATTAGTTGTTCTTAGTAAATATAATAAGCACTATAAATTATTACATAGAATAACAGTGCTTCACCAATCAATATTATATACCATAGTCTGTGCTTTAAAAATATTTAAGAATGTTTTGTAGGAACGCTAACAGAAAACGATGTTACGTTGGAATGTCTATGGGGCAAACTACGGCAAACAAGATGGTATGGTGTCTACTATAGCAACTATAGGATGGGTATATTGTCCACTACCACCTGTTAGGTGAGTAAGGGGTCCAATACCACCCACAGGATGGGTATGGGGGGGTCACATCCACCCGCAGGATGGGTATGGGGATCACATCCACCCATAGAATGGGTATGGGGTCCAATAACACCCACTGGATGTGTATGGCGTCCATTGCCGCCCACAGGATGAGTATAGGGTCCAGTATCGCCCACAGGATTAGTATATAGGGTCCACTGCCGCCCACAGGGTCGGTAGGGGTCCACTACCGCCCACTATCGCAGAGTGCACTCCTGGCATTGAACGCACATAGCAGTGACACCCATAAAATAGTCAGTGATATTCGAATGAATGTTTTAGCTGCTAAAGAAAACAGATTTGAAATTAAATTCCTATGGATACCATCACATGTTGGCATCTCGAGGCATGACACTGTTGATATGCTTGCAAAGACAGCCTGTAGAAACCAGTGGTAGAAATTGATATGGGTGTTTCATTAGCAGTGACAAAGAGAATACTTAAACAAATATCTAATGAAGATCTCACCGACCTAACAAATTCACAAAGACCTGAAAGTTGTAGCATTAAATATTATGATAGATATCGTGAGGAGACATTCACATATGGGACTAATAGAACAAGAACCGGCAATGTGATGTTATAGTGGCCAGAATTCGCCTGGGATATAGACGTATCTGGCAGCTTTCTCAAAACTCAAATGTCGAGTACCTAAATAAACATTTGATTTGACATTTGATTTGAGTACACAATGTGTCAACTTTGTGAAAGAGAAAATGCACTCTCTTGAACATTATATTGTAGAATGTCCCATATTGTCTGACTTTCGCCCTCCTGGGCTGAGGTATGCTGAACTGTGTAATTACTATATGAGTACTGGAACACTTGATGATATATTGGACTTGTATCCAAGATTGACCATGTAATGTATCATTTATACAATGTATGTATGTGATGTAACTATATAACCTGAGCTTGTAAAAGCACCTTAATCACCTTCAGTGATTAAGTGCTTAATTGCACACTAGTTTCTCTGTCAGCTATCTCACCCTGTCAGAGTAAAAGAGACAAATGTATGTGAATGCATGTGTGTATATATATGCATGTATATATGTATATGTACGTATATATGTGTGTGTGTATGTATATGTATGTGTATAAAGTACATATGGAAGCTGATCAGAATTGCATTTCACCTTTGTAAATGCACATTCATGACACTTCGAACACTTTATGTAGGGCATACGTAAATCTGTGTATCTATGTATTTAGGTATGTAGGTTAGCTTAGCATTTTAAAAGTAACAAATGTTCCGAACCATAATGGAAACAGACCCAACTATGGGATGGGTTAACCCAAGTATCGCGTTTCCAAAAGGTCGCCATGTTGGAAAAGACGAACGCCGAAAGAATATTGTTGAAAACATCTTGATGACTTATTAAACCAAAATTATTTATTAATCAGAAGAAAGACAAAAACGCGACCTATCTGTAAAACGTCTACCAGACAAATATTTAAGTAAAACCGAAGATATTTGTAGTTGTATAAAAGGGGCAGTTTTCATCGCTCGTCGAGCTCGAAAACCGCAGCATTCATCTCAGACCATGCCTATTTCACGCAGATTCCTTAATAAACGTAAGAGTTTTTATATGTCACAAGAAAGATAGAAATATAAGCTTCATTCTAAATACCTTACCATGGGCATATTTAAATTTAAAGCGAAGATAGATGTACTTTTATAATAGCTGAGCTCCGACCCCGGACAGATCGATCGACCGAGCAACTCTCTCTCAGAACAATGTATATTTCACGTGAATTCGTTAATAAACATATATGTTTTATATGTCTCAAGAAAGGCAGACACATAAGCTTCACTTTAAACACTTTACCATAGACATATTTAAAGTTCTAATGAAGATACATGTATTTTAAAAATTACGGAGCTCCGACTCCGTACAGACTGAACGACAGAGCAACTCTCTCTCAGATCAATGTTTATTTCACGTAAATTCGTTAATAAACACAAATGTTATACATGTCTTAAGCAAGATAGAAATATGAGCTTCATTTCATATACATATTTATAGCTCAAGTGAATACATATGTTTTTATAGTAGCGCTCAGTAGCTTGTCGGGCATGGAGTTCAGACGCCTACGCACTTGCCGATATATTGTATAATTAACAAAGATATGCTAATAAAGCCTAAAGTCTTATATGCCTCCAGAAAGACCGAGATATGAACATTATTATGATTGCACGAAATAAAATATATCATGTTCGAGGACAAAGATATATCAATTTTTAAATTAAGTTTCGACTCTTGCTCGGGCGAGAGAGATGGGGCGACTCTCGCCCCATCTATTGGAGATTCTGTCCACTAAAGACCCAAAGCTACTCAAACCCTCCTAGCATTATTTAAGTAATGAAGTAATATGGTATATTTACTCACTATAATGTGGGTGCTGAATGCAGAACATGAGAAAACATATATTTACTCCAAACCAATATAATTTCATTATGAAGTAAGTAAATACGTAGCATCAAAGGAAGTCGACGGTCCAAGCGTATGCCACTAGTATGCGCAGCGTTTCGGGCAAGTCCTTAATCTAAGAAAATTTTAAGTAGGTAAATACTTGCAAAATTTATATATATAAAAAAATGATAACAGTTACATAGCAAGAAAAAAAAAAGATGAGAGAAAATTGTAGGTACAGTATATTAAAGCACTTAGGTAGCTAAGATTGATTGCAATGACAGCTTGAATGGTAGTTGACAAAAATTGGTAGGCACAATACAGCATATGGCTAGCACATAAAAGAAGACAGCAATGAACACAATGATAAGGTTGTTTGGGTAACATAAGAATTAGGAGATTGGGTAACACTAGGCACAGAGCAAATTTAAAGCTCTGTGTAGGAAACTAAAACGATGAAATTAAATACTTTTTGGTTTTGCTTTTAAATAAGGCAAAAGTTTTACAGTTTTTCAATTCACTAAGGAGTGAGTTCCATAGACTAGGTCCCTTAATTTGCATAGAGTGTTTACACAGGTTAAGTTTGACCCTGGGGATATCAAAGAGATATTTATTTCTGGTGTGGTGATAATGGGTCCTATTACATCTGTCCAGGGAGAGTTTCAGAGCATGGTTTGCAAGTACAGGGTTTTGTAAATGTAGTTGACACAAGAGAATGTATGGAGGGAATTAATATTTAGCAAGTTTAGGAATTTAAACAAGGGAGCTGAGTGTTGTCTGAAAGCAGAGTTAGTTATTATTCTGATAGCAGATTTTTGCTGGGTGATGATGGGCTTAAGGTGGTTTGCAGTGGTAGACCACCATGCACAGATACCATAATTAAGATAGGGATAGATTAGTGCATATTATAGTGAGAGGAGAGCAGAGTTAGGAACAAAATATCAGATTTTGGAGATTATACCAACTGTCTTAGAGACTTTCTTAGTTATGTGTTGAATGTGGGTGCTGAAGTTGAGTCTCTTGTCTAGGAATAGGCCAAGAAACTTGCCATCATTTTTATTACTGATGTTAATGTTGTCTATCTGTAGCTGAATTGCATTTGATGATTTGCTTCCAAATAAGATGTAGTAAGTCTTTTCGATGTTTAATGTTAGTTTGTTAGTTGTCATCCATAAGTGGACTTTTTTTAATTCATTATTCACAACATTATTTAGTGTATGTGGGTTGAGGTCTGAATAGATAAGGGTAGTATCGTCAGCAAACAATATAGGTTTGAGAATATTAGAGACATTAGGCAGATCGTTTATATATGTAAGAAATAGAAGAGGTCCTAAGATACTGCCCTGTGGCACTCCAACGATAATTGGTAGAGTGGAAGAAGTTGTATCATTGATGGTTACATATTGGTGTCTGTCACTAAGATAGGATCGGATGTAGTCAAGGGCAAGGCCTCGGATTCCATAATGCTGGAGTTTAAGTAAGAGGTAGTTGTGATTAACAGTATCAAAGGCTTTTCTTAGGTCAATGAAGAGTCCAATCGGAAACTCATTTTTGTCAAGGGCTGAGTAGATTACATCAAGGAGACTAATGATTGCATCGTTGGTGCTCTTTTGGGACCGGAAGCCAAACTGGCAGGGGCTGAGTATGTCGAATTTTACGAGGTAGGAATAGAGCTGTTTGTAAATAATTTTTTCACATATTTTTGATAGAATGGGTAGATTTGATATTGGTCTATAATTATTTATGTCCGCCGGATTGCCTCCTTTATGGACTGGCGTTACTCTTGCTTTTTTGAGGATATCAGGGAAGGTGTGACACTCTATAGATTTGTTGAACAGTAGGGCTATGGGTGGGGCAAGGGCATGGGAGGCTCTCTTGTATACAATGGACGGAATTTCACTGGTGTTCCCTGCCTTGCTTTTTAGAGAGTGTATGATGGACACAACATCTGCCGGGCTGATTGGTGAAAGGAGAAGAGAGTTTGGATAGCTGCCTGAGAGATATGTGTTAGTATGTGTCTGAGTCTGTGGGATTTTACTGGCAAGATTAGCACCAACCGATGAAAAGAAACTATTAAATTCATTTGCCATTTCTAAATCAGTTGACGGTATATCCCCATCCTTGTAGAGTTTTATTTGGTTATGTGAGTGTTGTTTAGTTCCTAGGATACTAGAGATGGTTTTCCAAGTGATTTTCATGTTGCCTTTTGCTTCATTGAATCTATTCACATAATATGCAAGTTTTGCCTTTCTTATGATACTGGTAAGCATTAATGAGTACCTTTTAGCTACATCCCTTGAAACTAGGCCAATCCTAAGTTTCTTTTCATATTCATGTTTCTTGTTGATTGAGTTGAGAATGCCACTTGTGAGCCATGGATTGTTTAATATTTTGTCAGTTACTTGCTTGGTAAGAAAGGGACAATGAAGGTTTAGGCTTAAGAGGCTTAGAGTTTTGGAGAGGAAGAGCTTAGCTATAGTGGTGGTCAGTTGTTCTGTTGTAGATTATACCAGAAACAAGGGGAGCTGTTATGTTTGTCCATATGTGGTCCAAGGTAGTGGCTGATGTTTGAGTGACTCGGGTAGGTTTGGTGATTATGGGGATTAGCATACAGGAGTTCATGCTGTTAAGGAAATAGTCAACTTGAGAGCAATTTTGTTGACCCAGGTCAATATTGAAGTCTCCTCCGAGAATGATGTGGTTTTTGTTGAGATTGTTGTTTATAATAAGATTCCTTAGGTTGTCTGAGAAAGAAGCTATGTTAGTATTGGGAAATCTATAGATGGCTCCAATAGTCAAAGAGGATTTAAGGGATTTAATTGTAAACTGAGCAAAAGTATATTCACAGTAGTCATCTCTGTCACTAATAACACTGTTGCAGATAAATGTATCTCGGTAATATATAGCTGTGCCGCCACCTTTTTTTATTAGGCCTACAGTTATGAATGGCTTTATAACCAGCTAAGTTGTAGAGTTGGGTATAGTCTTTATTTAGCCAAGTTTCTGTTAAAATAATGAACGATAAGTTAGTACCTAGTACTGTGAGTAATGCATTTAAATCGTCAAAATGTTTACCAAGTGATCTAACATTTTGGTTGTAAACTGATAAACAGGTGCTATTTTGGAGTTTGTTTTGTGCATGGTGTGCTGTGAAATACTTGCAATAATGATGATCAGTGTGCTGGTTGGTGTAGATATGAGACAGAAGATTTTGATCAGGATCAATATCAGTGTGCATAGAGATGCAGAGGGATCACGATACAAGATACACGAAACAGGAAAACACAAGAATAAAAGCAAATGCAATAAAATAGTAACAATTTAGAAGTAAAATAAAGATCCAATAGATAGCCAGGAAGGACACAGAAGTTAGATAAAATAAAAAACAAAAAATCAGTAGAGACTGACAATATAAATGTAAAATAAAAAATAATAAGAAAAATAATAATCATAAAGTAAAATGATCTTGAGGATAATTAGCTTAGTAATGGTTAATTAAAATCCTATAGTTGGAATGAACCTAAGAAAAACAAAGTGAGCTCAAATAGATAATTTCGAGAAAAAAAAAGAAAACGAAAGATGACATGTATATCTAAGTAAATCTTGAATTTTACTCTAATATAAATCTAAGTGTAAAAATAAACAGGGTGAGAGTATATTCACGTGGAAGATTTTACTGTGATACTGAGGTAGATGATATAAACAAGATTTTGTTTATATAGATTATATAGAAATATATAGATTTTAAAGGAAAAAGGTAGTTGGGTTGACTGCATCTATCTAGACATAAAAAAGGCTTTCGACACAGTTCCACATAAGAGGTTGTTCTGGAAACTAGAAAATTTTGGAGGGGTGACAGGTAAGCTTCTAACATGGATGAAAAATTTTCTGACTGATAGAAAAATGAGGGCAGTAATCAGAGGCAATCGGACTGGAGAAGTGTCATGTAGCGAGTAATCCTTATACTCGCTCCATTATCTCATTATCTTAATGCATTACTAATCACACAAGCTACAATCCTTTCCCCAATTACAGGTAATACTCTTCTCACCTTGTTGGAGGGAGCTGAGGTGTAATCACCATGTAACCCAGCGATGTGAGAACAGCAAACTAACCTTAGGTATGCAGCGTCTCCCTCTGGGCCGAGGTTTCTAATCATTTTATAGGTTATTTTGTCGGCTCCAGGGGATGTATCCTTGGAGTTTTTCTTAGCCCGATTGAGCTCATCCAGTGTGAAGGGGGCATTAGTGTCAGAGACTTCTTCACATGCTGTAAGGATTCTGTGCCACCTTTCTTCCTCTAGTCCGGTCTGTACTGCTAATACATCTGGTGGAAGCCTGGACTTCTCAAACTAGACCTTCAGCTTGGAATAGAGCAGACATAGTACCGATCCCAAAACCTAAAGATCCAGCTAATCCCAGGCCCATCTCTCTCCAAAGCTGTGCAGCCAAGACGGCTGACAGAATGGCACTCGACAGACTGGAGTGGAAAATGCCTAAACTGCACCATGATATGTATGCCTATAGAAAAGGGTTGGCACAGTGGAATGTATTACAACTCTGTTAGCCCACTTGAATGACAGAATAGGAATGCTGATATTCCTGGACCTCGAAAAAGCCTTTGAACTGGCTAGCGCCCCAGCTATTCTCTGCTGCCTCATTGACAAAGAGGTCACAGGCAACCTGCTCTCCTGGACCAAAAACTGTCTCATAAACAGAGAAGCAAGAGTAAAACTTCATGGCACAGTTTCTGAGTACAAAAGACATGAAAATGGTACACCGCAAGGAGGTATTCTCAGCCCTCTTCTCTTCAACTGTTTAATGGAAAGAATAATGAGGTTGAAACTTCCACATCACTGCAGGCTGCTAACTACGCTAAACTACGCGGACGACTTTGTCATCATCATAAAAGGAAGGGATGCGGCGCGCCTTGCACCCAAATGCTTAGACTGCATCAGTAAAGAGGCAAAACAGATTGGGATCAAACTCAACCCCTCAAAGTCAAAAGCCATGCCCATAAAAATAGCGAAGCCCAACATCCAACTCACAGTACAGGGTCAACCAATCGAATGGGTGGACACCTATCAGTACCTAGGAATAATCCTGGACACACACATGAATTTTAATGCTGAGGTCACTTACTTGAGAGAGCGAACTGCGGCCAGGACGGCAATCCTCAGGTCGCTAACCTCCCTCTCTGGAGGAGCCAATCTGCAAGTCCTTCGCACATACTATGTACAGGCAGTCAGATCAGTGATCGATTATGCAGCACCTGCACTCACAAATCTATCACACCAACAGTGGAAAAAGCTTGAAGTTGCCCAAAACAATGCTATGAGAGCCGCACTGGGAGCCCCCATGTGGACCAGGCTTGAAACACTTAGACTGGAGACGGGTTTGCCCTCTCTACAGGAAAGAATATCTCAAAGGACAGCTACAATTATCAGTAAGATAATTATTTCTTCTGATCCAATCCAGTACGGCAGGCCTTGGTGGTTGGACTAGGCCAAAACAATGGAAACTCTTGGGCTGCAAGAGCAGGAAAAGTCCTAAACAGACTACATTTAAAAAGCATGATTCTCGATAGAGAGGGTGATCATCCACACCCAAATTACACTCCTTCTGCACCGTGGGAAGAGCCTACTTTCAAAATAGTAATAGAAAGTCTCCCAATGAAAAGGCTGCCTATGATCCGACAATCCTAAGGCGCATAATAGAAGAGCAAATGTATAGCATAGCAGTAGCAGGAGCCACCCACATCTTCACAGACGGATCGGTGACACAGAATATGAGAGTGCTGGCGCTGCTCTTTGCACGGCCAGCATACAGGCATATTGGAGACTGGGAGGACTAGTATCATCAACCCAAACTGAGCTGTTTGCCATACAACAGGCATTCGCATATGTGATTGCACAAAACACTCAAAATGCAATCATACACACAGACTCAAAAGCTGCACTTCAAATACTAGGACAAAAACAGTGGAAAGATAACGTGGAAATAATTACCACCATTTTGTATCTTGGAGCAGTCGCTAAAGGCAAAGGACTCAACATAACCTTGAACTGGATCCCATCCCATATTGGAATCCCATTAAATGAGAAAGCTGATGAAATTGCTAAACTGGCAACTCGTCATCCAGTGATAGATAAAACAATTCAACCCAGCCTAGAGAACATTAAAAACATCATCACCAAAAAACTCTCACACCTCAACAAAGCCTACCTACACCAGAGAATAGCTGAAGGTTCGCCCTCTGCAACATGGTATCTTCAGGCAACCAAATTAGAAAGGTTAAATATCCCAAAAGGAATCCACAGGGAAATAGCAGTTAGGTTATATAGACTACGTCTAGGTTACAGATGCAACTGGGAGATTGGTGAACCCCGACAGAGAGAGTGCATCTTCTGCCAAACTGTCACAGAAAAGCCATTACTTCACTATCTTCTGGAATGTGAAGCAACCAACGACCTTAGAAGAGCTTTAAGAGTTCCTGAATCTTGCAGTGGCCACCCTGAAGCATCAACAGAGCCACTCTCCTGGTCAACAAAGGTGTCCAGCAGCTGGACACCCTCATAAAGACTGTGAAGCAGTATCCTCCCCCGCGATAACAGCTTGATGATTAAATGCAACCTCAGAATAATGAAAAGAATTACGGAAAAAAAATGTACCACTTACGGGCTATTCATGCCCGTGCCACCTCTTGGGTGGCTTAATCTTTATCAATCAATAGCAAACTAGTACAATCTCCAGTCAAGAATGTAGTACTCGGCTTGGGCAGTTCTAGTCGACCCAAGACGCTACAGCTTCGACACAGAGCAGACAGCAGACTACGACCGCATCCAGCTACAACGCTATCGCTCCCGAGTTCAGACACTCGCAATTCCCAATCGAGCCGCCACGCTCTCCCGCATAGAGCTTCACGACTCCGGCCTCACTCAGCTCTCTGCTCTGCCCCAGGCTTCGTCTCAACGTCTACGACACTGCTGTATCCAGGACTACTAAATAAATATGAAACTCACTAAACACTGTGTATCTAATCTACCCAACAACGTAACATAATCGTACGTTACATTGGTGACCCCAGAGAGTTTCGACGATACCCAGCCACGATGGACTACAACATGGATTATCACTGGACCTTCACTCCTGCTGTTGCTTGCTGTGGACCGCTGCCACCTGTCACGGAACGCTGCCAACACCCTCGCCACAGCTATGATTTTCATCTCTGCATCTCTGCTACGGCTTGATGTTCCACGATCGTTACTCACTCATCTGACAGTTTCATCAACAACTACATCATGTGGGATCTACAGCCTGTCCTGCCGACTCTCCGTCGCTGCCAGGACACTGCTTGTTCTACAGGGACTCCCACGACAGCCGCTCTTTCGTCAGATTCATCTACACGTTCACTGCATTCTGATACTCTGCCGACTCAAGCACCTTGCGCAGTACAGGACTTACAGCTTGCGTTTCCGACTCTTCGTCGCCTCCAGGACAATTCAGCTCTAGCAGTGATTCCCTCGTTGTCCTAATTACGTGCCTACATTACCTGTAGCGAGTTAATCTTATACTCGCTCCATTATCTCAT
>WNGS01151480.1:0-10851 GCA_020271785.1 Procambarus virginalis
ACATAAGAACATAAGAACATAAGAACAAAGCACCTGCAGAAGGCCTATTGGCCATACGAGGCAGCTCCTATTTATACCACCCAAATCCCCCTCATATACATGTCCAACCCATTCTTGAAACAATCGAGGACCCCACCTCCACAATGTTACGCGGCAATTGGTTCCACAAATCAACACCCTGTTACTGAACCAGTATTTACCCAAGTCTTCCTAAATCTAAACTTATCCAATTTATACCCATTGTTTCGCGTTCTGTCCTGTGTTGATACTTTCAATACCCTATTAATATCCCTTTGTTATGTCCATTCATCCACTTGTAAACCTCTATCATGTCACCCCTAACTCTTCGCCTTTCCAGTGAATGCAAATTAAGCTTTGTTAATCTTTCTTCATATGAAAGATTTCTAATTTGGGGAATTAACTTAGTCATCCTACGCTGGACACGTTCAAGTGAATTTATATCCATTCTATAATATGGCGACCAAAACTGAACTGCATAATCTAAATGGGGCCTAACCAGAGCAAGATATAGCTTGAGAACCACACCAGGTGTCTTGTTACTTACGCTGCGATTAATAAATCCGAGTGTCCTATTTGCCTTATTACGAACATTATGCATTGATCCTTTTGTTTTAAATTCTTACTAATTATAACTCCCAGATCCCTTTCGCAATCCGACTTCGCAATCTCAACACCATCTAGCTCGTATCTTGTAACTCTATCATCATTACCTAGCCTCAGAACTTTACATTTATCAGCATTAAACTGCATCTGCCAGTCCTTTGACCATTTCAAAACCCTATCTAGATCAACTTGAAGTGATAGTGAGTCCTCCTCCGAATTAATTTCCCTACCGATTTTCGTATCATCGGCAAATTTGCAAATGTTGCTACTCAAACCTGAATCTAAATCATTTATATATATTATAAACAACAGAGGTCCCAAGACAGAGCCTTGAGGCACTCCACTTACAACATTTTCCCACTCTGACTTGACTCCATTTATACTAACTCTCTGTTTCCTTTGGTATAGCCATGCCCTAATCCAGCTTAATATAGCACCCCCAATACCATGAGCCTCTATCTTTTAATCAGTCTTTCATGTGGCACTGTATCAAAGCTTTGCTAAAGTCAAACAACATCACAATAAGAACATAAGAACATAAGAACAAAGGCAACTGCAGAAGGCCTATTGGCCCATACGAGGCAGCTCCTATTTATAACCACCCAATCCCACTCATATACATGTCCAACCCATGCTTGAAACAATCGAGGGACCCCACCTCCACAATGTTACGCGGCAATTGGTTCCACAAATCAACAACCCTGTTACTGAACCAGTATTTACCCAAGTCTTTCCTAAATCTAAACTTATCCAATTTATACCCATTGTTTCGCGTTCTGTCCTGTGTTGATACTTTCAATACCCTATTAATATCCCCTTTGTTATGTCCATTCATCCACTTGTAAACCTCTATCATGTCACCCCTAACTCTTCGCCTTTCCAGTGAATGCAAATTAAGCTTTGTTAATCTTTCTTCATATGAAAGATTTCTAATTTGGGGAATTAACTTAGTCATCCTACGCTGGACACGTTCAAGTGAATTTATATCCATTCTATAATATGGCGACCAAAACTGAACTGCATAATCTAAATGGGGCCTAACCAGAGCAAGATATAGCTTGAGAACCACACCAGGTGTCTTGTTACTTACGCTGCGATTAATAAATCCGAGTGTCCTATTTGCCTTATTACGAACATTTATGCATTGATCCTTTTGTTTTAAATTCTTACTAATTATAACTCCCAGATCCCTTTCGCAATCCGACTTCGCAATCTCAACACCATCTAGCTCGTATCTTGTAACTCTATCATCATTACCTAGCCTCAGAACTTTACATTTATCAGCATTAAACTGCATCTGCCAGTCCTTTGACCATTTCAAAACCCTATCTAGATCAACTTGAAGTGATAGTGAGTCCTCCTCCGAATTAATTTCCCTACCGATTTTCGTATCATCGGCAAATTTGCAAATGTTGCTACTCAAACCTGAATCTAAATCATTTATATATATTATAAACAACAGAGGTCCCAAGACAGAGCCTTGAGGCACTCCACTTACAACATTTTCCCACTCTGACTTGACTCCATTTATACTAACTCTCTGTTTCCTTTGGTATAGCCATGCCCTAATCCAGCTTAATATAGCACCCCCAATACCATGAGCCTCTATCTTTTTAATCAGTCTTTCATGTGGCACTGTATCGAAAGCTTTGCTAAAGTCAAGGTACACAACATCACAATCCTTACCACTATCAACTGCCTCAACTATGCTAGAATAAAAAGATAACAAATTTGTTAAACATGAACGGCCATTTATAAAACCATGTTGCGACTCAATTATTAATTTATGTTTTTCAAGATGAAGACGAATTTTATTTGCTATTATAGATTCGAGTAACTTTCCCACAATAGACGTTAGGCTAATTGGTCGATAGTTAGACGCAAGTGATCTATCTCCTTTCTTAAAAACTGGTATCACATTAGCAACTTTCCAAAACTCTGGCACTCTGCCTGACTCTATTGATTTATTAAATATGATTGACAGTGGGTCACAAAGCTCCTCTTTGCATTCTTTCAGCACTCTGGCAAACACTTCATCCGGCCCTGGGGATTTGTTTGGTTTGAGTTTTACTATTTGTTTAAGAACATCCTCCCTGGTAACTGCTAAACTCGTCAACCTGTCCTCGTCCCCACCCACATAGACTTGTTGGGCTGAAGGCATATTGTTAAGTTCCTCTTTAGTAAATACAGATACAAAATATTTATTAAAAATACTACTCATCTCTTCATCACTATCTGTTATTTGACCTGTCTCAGTTTTTAATGGACCTATCCTTTCCCTAGTCTTAGTTCGATATAACTGAAAAAACCCTTTAGGATTTGTCTTTGCTTGCCCTGCTATACGAACTTCATAGTTTCTTTTTGCTTTCCTTATCTCTTTTTTAACATTTCTAACTAGTTGTACGAATTCCTGTTCTAAAGTGACCTCCCCATTTTTAATCCTCTTGTACCAAGCTCTCTTTTTACCTATAAGATTCTTCAAATTCTTTGTTATCCACTTTGGGTCATTAGTAATCGATCTATTCAATTTGTGTGGTATACTACGTTCCTGTGCTTTGTTTAGAATATTCTTAAATACGTTATAAATTGAATCTACATCGAAATCCCCATTTACATCACCTATCGCTGGGTTCATGTCTCGCTCCAAGACCGGCCCACACCCCATACCCAAGACTTTCCAATCAATTTGACCCAAAAAATTTCTTAGGCTATTAAAATCAGCTTTTCGAAAATCTGGCACTTTAACAGAATTTTCTCCTACAGGTCTATTCCATTCTATGCCAAATCTGATTTCTTTGTGATCACTGTTCCCTAGCTCACTCCCTATTTCGATGTCATTAATTTGTGTTTCCCTGTTAGTTAACACTAAATCTAAAATATTATTTTCCCGTGTTGGTTCCTTAATGTGTTGCGTAAGAAAGCAATCGTCAATTAATTCTAGAAAATCTTCTGCTTCACTATTCCCTGTTTTGTTCAACCAGTTTATTCCACTCAAATTAAAGTCACCCATGACATAAATACTGTTAGATCTAGATGCCCTAGATATTTCATCCCATAGATGCTTTGCTTCCATTCTGTCTAAATTTGGTGGCCTATATATAACTCCAATTATAATATTATTTGCTTTTTCGTTTAATTCTATCCAAATAGTTTCTGTGTGTGGCTCAGTTTTGATTCCCTCTTTGAGACTACATTTCAAATTGTCCCTAACGTATATGGCTACTCCACCACCTCGTCTAATATATCTATCTGTGTGAAATAGTTTAAATCCATTTATTTGATATTCGGCTAATAGTTCTCTATTATCAACATTCATCCACGTTTCGGTAAGTGCAATAATATCTATTTTTTCTGTGCAGACAAGAGCATTTAATTCGTTAATTTTATTTCTTAGACTTCTACTGTTTGTGTAATATACCCTAAGTGAATTGTTATTTTGAGGCCCTTCTCTTTCCCTGATCATTTTGCCAATTCCTTTCTCCCGCAAACACATACTTTTATTACATCCTTCCTCCAAATCAATTCCCATACCTCTATCTACTAACAGTTTAAACCCAAACAAACACCTCTAACCACTTCTTCCAACGAATTTGCAACAGCAACAACCCCAGCTCTCGATAGATGCACCCCATCCCGAGCATACATTTCATTTCTTCCATAGAAGTGTTCCCAGTTGTCTATATAAGATATTGCATTAGATTTGCAATATCTTTCCAGCCTGCAATTGACACCAAGTGCCCTCGACATCCATTCATTTCCCACTCCCTTTCTTGGAAGAATGCCACATATGATCGGGATTCCTCCCTTGCTCCTAACTAATTCTATTGCTGTCTTGAATTTCAGTATTAGTTCCTCACTTCTAACTCTCCCAACATCATTACCCCCTACACTAATACAAATAATGGGTTTGCTCCCATTTCCCGTCATAATATCTTTCATGTTTCCAACAATATCACCAATTCCAGCTCCCGGATAGCAAACTCTTAATCTGTTCCCCCTATCTCTGGCACAAAACGTTCTGTCTAAATACCTCACCTGGGAATCTCCCACAACCAAAACTCGCCTCGGTATCTCCTTAACTTTCTGAGCGCCCTGAGGGGCCCGCGCTTCGCCGCTCCTTGCTGATTTCTTTTCGGAGTGAACCGCTGGCTCACCACAGCACTCGTCCTCCAACACGGCAAATGAATTTGCCGTCTTTAGGGCGTCTGTAGGCGGCCTTGTCAAGGTCTTCTTAAGACCCCTGTCCCCAACGACTCTCCATGACGAGGTCTTGTTTATCTTGGTCTTCTCCGCCTCCCCCCGACGCTTCAGCTGTCGCACCTCCTCTCGTAAGGAGTCCACCTCTGTTCTCAGAGCCCCAACCAAGTTCACCAATTCCTCCAGTAATCCCTCCATCACTGCTACAATAACGCCGCTACAATCGGAGCTCCAGCCAACACAACCTCTCACTGTGACAGCACCTGACAGACGAACACAACCTCTCACTGTGACAGCACCTGACAGACGAACACAACCTCTCACTGTGACAGCACCTGACAAACTGCAGATGGATATTGTTGCTCTCCAAGAGACCAGGCTCCCTGGATCAGGATCTGTGAGAGAGAGGACCTTCTCTTTCTTCTGGCAAGGAAAACCACCTGATGAGACCAGAGAACATGGTGTGGGATTTGCAGTCAGGAATGCACTGTTGGGATACATTATGCCACCGATGGGGGAAACCGAACGAATTCTGTCTCTGCAACTGCACTCCCAAACAGGACCAGTCAATGTAATTAGTGCATATGCACCAACCCTGACTTCTCCAGCAGAGGCAAAGGAAAAATTCTACGATGACCTCAACAGAGTCATGGCGAGAATCCCTGTAAAGGAGCCACTGTTCATCCTCGGCGACTTCAACACCAGAGTGGGTGCCGAGCACAACATTTAGTCTCCGTGGTGTAGTGGTAAGACACTCGCCTGGCGTTCCGCGAGCGCTATGTCATGGGTTCGTATCCTGGCCGGGGAGGATTTACTGGGCGCAATTCCTTAACTGTAGCCTCTGTTAACGCAACAGTAAAATGTGTACTTGGATGAAAAAACGATTCTTCGCGGTAGGGATCGTATTCCAGGGACCTGCCCGAAACGCTACGCGTACTAGTGGCTGTACAAGAATGTAACAACTCTTGTATATATCTCAAAAAAAAAAAACCATTTGGCCTACTTGTCTGGGTCAATTCGGCATAGGGAGGATGAATGAGAACGGGTTACGTCTGCTAGAACTCTGCTGCCTTCATGGTCTCTGTGTCACCAACACGTTCTTCGGCACAAAGCCTCAACACCGAGTATCTTGGAGACACCCCAGATCCAAGCACTGGCACCAGCTTGACCTGATTCTTACCAGGCGTGCAAGTCTACCCAGCGTCAAGATTACGCGTAGCTACCAGAGTGCTGTCTGTGACACCGACCACTCCCTGGTCTGTAGCAGGGTCAAGATGCAACCAAAAAGATTCATCACTCGAAAAAGGTGGGCAGACCTCGCATCGACACCACTAAGACCCGAAACCAGGACAAGGTGAAAGATTTTGCACGCGTGCTCGAGGAAGCTCTCCCTGGCCCAGCCGGGGTCACTGCCTGTAAAAGATGGGAGCACTTCAGAGACGCTGTGTTCAACGCTGCCATTTCCACCTTTGGCAAGAAGACCAGCAGGTCGGCTGACTGGTTCGAGGCTCACTCGGAAGAGATGACACCTGTCATTGAAGAGAAGAGAAACGCCTTGGCAGCCTACAAAGCCTGCCCAAGTCAGCGCAACTTACAGATCCTTCGGGTCATCCGCTGCAAAGTACAGCAGAGCGCCAGGCGATGTGCCAACAACTATTGGCTCCAGCTCTGCTCCCAGATACAGACTGCAGCGGATACAGGCAATGTAAGGGGAATGTATGACGGCATCAAGCAGGCCCTCGGCCCAATCCAGAGGAAGACCGCTCCTCTGAAATCTGCCACTGGCGAGGTGATTCAGGACCAGACACTGCAGCTGAAGCGCTGGGTCGAGCACTACTCTGAGCTATACGCCAGGGACAATGTGGTCACCGAAGACGCCCTGAGCGCCATTGAGTGTCTGCCTGTGCTAATGGAGCTCGACAGCGAACCGACCCTCGAAGAACTCAGTGATGCCCTAGACTCCCTTGCTCCTGGTAAAGCTCCTGGCAAAGATGGCATTCCTGCTGAGACCTTGAAGTGCTGCAGAGGTAGCCTGCTCATGGAGCTGCATGAAATTCTCTGCCTCTGCTGGGAAGAAGGAGAGGTGCCACAGGACATGAGGGATGCCAACATCGTCACGCTGTATAAGAATAAAGGTGACAGGGGCGACTGCAACAACTACCGTGGAATCTCCCTCCTCAGTACTGTCGGAAAGCTGTTTGCTCGAGTCGCATTGAAGAGGCTCCAAGTACTTGCAGAGAGAGTCTATCCAGAATCACAATGCGGATTCAGAGCTGACAGGTCCACAATCGACATGGTCTTTTCCCTCAGACAACTGCAGGAGAAATGCAGGGAACAGAAGCAGCCACTCTTCATAGCCTTCATAGATCTGACGAAGGCCTTCGACCTCGTCAGCAGGGATGGTCTGTTCAAGATCCTCCCCAAGATCGGATGCCCACCCAGGCTCCTCAGCATCATCAGATCTTTCCATGAGAACATGAGGGGCACCGTGGTCTTTGATGGACTAACATCAGACGCCTTTGACATCCGAAGTGGAGTAAAGCAGGGCTGCGTACTGGCTCCAACCCTATTCGGGATTTTCTTCGCAGTTATGCTGCGGCACGCCTTCGGATCTGTCACGGAAGGCATTTACCTCCGGACCAGGTCGGATGGAAAACTCTTTAACCTCGCCAGGCTGAGAGCCAAGACGAAGGTTCGGCTGAGGTGTCTGCGCGACTTCCTTTTTGCCGACGACGCAGCAGTCACTGCCCACTCAGCCGAAGACCTCCAACGGCTCATGACCCGCTTCAGCGAGGCCTCTCAGGCTTTCGGACTCACCATCAGCCTGAAGAAAACACAAGTCATGGGACAAGGAGTGGACTCCCCACCTGACATCGGCATCTCCGATTCCAAACTGGAAGTCGTTCACGACTTCGTGTACCTGGGCTCCACAATCTCTGACTCCCTCTCTCTTGATACGGAGCTAAACAAACGCATCGGTAAGGCATCTACTACCATGTCCAGACTGACAAAGAGAGTGTGGGCCAACAATAGGTTGACTGAGTATACTAAGATTCAAGTTTACAGAGCCTGTGTCCTGAGCACTCTCCTTTATGGCAGTGAGTCTTGGACACTCCGCGCCCGTCAGGAAAGACAGCTGAATGCCTTCCACATGCGCTGCCTTCGACACATCTTGGACATCACCTGGCAGGACAAGGTGACAAACAACAACGTCTTGGGGAGAGCAAGAATCACCAGCATGTACACAATGCTGAAACAGAGGCGAATGCGCTGGCTCGGGCACGTTGTGCGAATGGGCGACGGCAGGATCCCCAAGGATCTCCTGTACGGAGAGTTGATGCAGGGAAAGCGTCCAACAGGCAAGCCCCAGCTACGGTACAAAGACGTATGCAAGAGGGACCTGAAAGCCATGGACGTCGATCTTGCTATATGGGAGACACTGGCTGCAGACCGTTCAGCCTGGAGACAGTCTGTTCAAAGAGGTCTCTCCAAGTTCGAGGAGTCACGTGCCAAGGAATCGGAGGCAAAGAGACAGAGAAGGAAAGCCAGTAGCCAGGAAGACAGACCAGAATCGGACTTCATTTGTGCTCGGTGTGGGATGGACTGCCACTCTCGGATTGGCCTCATCAGTCACACCAGACGCTGCACCAGGATTGACAACCAGAGCGCAACTCCATAGTCTCCCAAGACTGAAGGATGCCTACTATATATATATATATATATATATATATATATATATATATATATATATATATATATATATATATATATATATATATATATATATATATATATATATATATATATATATATATATATATATATATATATATATATATATATATATATATATATATATATATATATATATATATATATATATATATATAAATATTTGGGGGTACCACCATTGGTTTGATTAAAGGGACCCACATCCTCGAAGAAGAAAATAAATAGTGTTCAGAGAAGACCTTGTGGATTATCACTGAATACTTTAATCTTTTCCTCACCTACCACCCCTATTATTATTATTTTTTTTTTATTATTATTATTTGATTTTATTGCAATGCTACAGTTTACAGAAAACACACACCAATATAACAATATATCAATCAGTGTTTGAAGACTTCGTCCAGCTCTTCAGGGGTCGGGTGCGTACCCAAGATACAGCACGCATTTCCCCTCTGAACAGCAACACTCAGGCGCTGGAACATGAAACTGGCCGCTCTTGGGTCTCTAGTCTTCCCAATGAGTTCCTCGCCCACCTCCTTCAGGAACTTAAGTGCACATTTACCCCAGGCGCCCAGAGTCTCAGAGCCTATCGGCACGAACCTGTAACAACGTTCTAGGTCCCTGTACTTGTTAGTTTTCTGAATCTCGCTGAAGGTGGCCGCCCCGCCTCCCTCAGCTGTGCTGTAAGGTAGATAGGTATCGGCCAATGTAGATGCCCACGTGTAATCCCACACGACCTGCTTACCTTCCCTCCACGGCTGCAGGGTGATTCCATCTGGGCGTTTTTGGCTGTTGTCAGGTCTGCACAACTGGGGTTCCCTTTGTGCTGGACACCCAGCTGTAGCCAATCTTCTCTTGATGATGTCATTGACTGCTTCGTGTCTGGCAATCTTTCCCTGTGTCTTACGACAGATGAGACGATGGCTGCCATATTGGTCTGCCCGTGCATGGCCGCAGATACACCGGTGCTCGGTGGAGATAGGGGCGGCAAGGCGCAGGGCAACGCCAATACTTAGGGTCCGATGGTCCAGGCGGGTGCCCAAGGCAGAATTAGGGACTGCCAACAGGAAGTCCCCAGCATGGGGCGTTTGCACAGCTAGAAGACGCGCTTTGTCCTTCCTGGAAGCTGCCTCCAGCAATGATGTGGCGATGTTTTCCACTATGGGGCTATCCCATTTGGACTGTTTGCAGTCATTTGGAAAAGTTGGTCGTGGGTGAGAGTTGACAAGAGTGTCCCACTGGCCGGCTCCTTCCGCGAATTTGGGATCATAAATTCCAATGAGTCTCTTAGGTATTCCGGTAGTATTTCCTTAACTAATTCACCTGTGGCACTGGTCGAGGATAAGAATGCCGGCAATACTGTGTCGCCTTGCGAATACCTATACCCCCGAGTCTAACTGGGAGTGTTGCTTGGTCCCATTGGTCACCTTGCAGGGAGAGGTTTAACACTTTCACGGTTATTGACCTTAGGAGTGAATCATATTCTATTAATTTTGGGCTGTCGAAGGAGGGAGCACACCTTAGGAAATAGGTCAGTCTGGGCAAAGCCAGGCACCTTGTGAGAAGATACAAAGCATCGTGGGCGTCCAAGGCCCCTATTCTTCCCTCCATCCTCCTCAGGTCGTTCAACTTTTCTTCGAGGACTACCTCAATAGCACTCGAGCCCAGAGGTGCCCCTAGCAGCACACTGTTGGTGGGAGCGATCACTTGGGCTCCTGGCAATATGATTTGCACTGCATCTATGGTTGGTTGGCTAGATGAGATGATTTCACACTTTAATGGGTTTAGGGTGAGTCCTAACTCCTCTCCCTTAGATTTCACCTTAGATATATATATATATATATATATATATATATATATATATATATATATATATATATATTATATAATATATTATACTTCCCTTAGATATATATATATATATATATATATATATATATATATCTAAGGGAATATATTTATATTCTAAAATCTATATATAGTATATAATCATATATATATATATATATATATATATCATAATATATATTAATCCCTTATGATATATATATATATATATATATATACTATATATATATATATATATATATATATATACTATCTATACATATCAATACTATACTATGTACAACAACCTAGAAAGGGGTCCGAACACTGATGGTAGCAAGTGTAGGGGACCCATAGCCTCGAGAAGAAAAATAGAAGGGTACCCTTCGAGAGAAGACCTTGTGGATCACTCACTACTGAACCACTTTGATAACTTTTCTGTCTTCCCTATACTACCCCTATTCTTTTGGT